>RJWM01004174.1:39490-50183 GCA_004363535.1 Dasyprocta punctata
TTTTTTTTTTTTTTTTCCTTTTTTTGAGATAGTATCACTAAATCCCAGTTGGCCTACACTGGGCTTGAGATCCTACCTTAGCCACTCAGAGTACTGAGATTTACACAGTTTCTTATTATGAAAAATTGTGAACTGTAGCACCAGTTTAAAGAATAATGTTAATGAATATTAATATACTCTTCATGTAGATGAAACCATATTTTGCCATAATTTTTTTTTTTTTTTTGCGGCACCGGGGATCGAACTCACAGCCTCACGCCTGCCAGACAGACGCTTAAGCCACTGAGCCAAACTCCCAGCCCTACTTTTTTGAGGCAGGGTCACACTATGTAGCTCAGGCCGGCCTTGCGCTCGCGTTGTAGCCCAAGGTGGCCTTGAACTCACAATGCTCCTCCTACCTCAGCCTCCCGAGTGCTGGGATTAAATGCGTGCGCCACCATGCCTGGCTGCCATAATTCATTTTATCTGTTGTGCATGTATCACTTTCTTTCCCTGAGTCATTTGACAGTAACTTGTGGACAATCATGAGTCCACCTCTACAAACATTTCAGTATGAGAGTAAGTATATGCTTGTGTGCAGCTGGTGTCCTTGTTGTGCCTTTTTTTTTTTTTTATACTTTTTATTTTTGGTACCTGGGATTGAACTCAACTTCGCGCCTGCTGGGTAGGCACTTACGCCACTGAGCTAAATCCCCAGCCCCTTGTTGTGCTTTTAAAGTTTAATGATTATGTATAATATTTGAAGTTTCCATAGTTGTCTTTTTTTTTTTTTTTTATACTGGTGATCGAACTCGTGACCTCACACTTGCCAGGCAGGCGTTTGTGCCGCTGAGTTAAACCCCCAGTCCTCACTTGTCTTAAGTATTCCCCCCACAACATCTGTTTAGGGTTTATTTGCTGTGTTTAATTGGGTTCCTTTAGCCTCTTTCTTGTAATCTAGAACATATGTCTATCTCTTCTTGTGACATGGACTTTTTGAAGAGTGTGGTTCATAAAGACAGGTCTAAAGGCTTAACAAAAAACAGTGTTTTGTTTTTAGGTTTTTTTTTGGTCCCATCTTACTTGTTACTTAAGCATTCTTTTGATCTTTTTAGTGCCCTGTTTCTTTGGGGCAATATGGTGGTGTTTGTGTTGAAGACGTGCAAAATAATGTGATGATTCTGGGGTGCTTTGGCCCTGGGTTACCTTTTTTGTTTAAGGGCTTTTGACAGCATATTTGTGGATCCCCTCTTTACAGAGGTTGAGAAGTTTGTGGATTTTGCTAGCTCTTTGGGGCCCTAGGTGGCAAGGAACAGCAGTGTTAGTCAACCCAGGAATATCCTCCTTTCGTTTTTTAAACAATAACTAAGTTGAGAACCCTCAAATTGGTATGTACAGTGCAGCCCTGAACAGATTTATGCTCTCCCCAGTTCTCCTTGGTCTCTAATGCCCCTTACTCTGAAGCGGGCACACTCGGCCACGGGCCAAGACACCCTGCTTCCTGGGGAAACCTTGTTTGTTGTTCCCACCACTGTTTGAGCCCATACAACCTTTCAGTTACTCACCCAGAGTGTCCCCAGCACCTTCTGTGGCTGGTGTGCTTCTCATAGAAGGTGCAGAGTATGCATTCTGCACTTCAGTGAGTTTCTGGCAGCCAGTGGCTGGGAGAGAGATGTTTAACTTCATCTTGAAGCTGCCTATTGTCTTCCAGGTGCCATTAAAAAATTGCCCCAATCTTTGCTTAGGTCTCCCTTGACTTGATTTAAGTAAAACATTTCTGACAATATTTTGTAAATTACAGGGTACTTTGTGTCACATCAGGAAGTGATGTAGTCCCAATATTGTAATCCCTTTTCCTGTCCTCCTCATAGTTCAGGAAGTTTATATTTGTAATCCCATTGAAACATTATTGGAATTCTGGCGAGTTAATTCCAGTTTACCACCTCCAGTGCAACCCATGGCAAGAATAAAGACACTAAGACATACTCATAGTTATGGGCAGCCAAGGGGTCCTAAATCCAATCCAGGTGAGGAGTCACGGGACAGAAGCCTTGACCCAGGGCCTCACCCAGAATTTATTAACTCGTGAAGAAGGGAGTGGCTTGAGGATGAGTGCCGGTGAGAATGGAGGGAATTACTTGAGTCTGTGAGCTAGGTTTAGCTAGTAGTCCAGAATGACGAATCTGCATAACTCAGCTGGGGTAGCATTTAAATGTTCAGGGGGCTGCTGCTTCAGTTTCTGCTGTGTAAACTTTTGTGCCCCAGGAAGTCATAGCGTCTCATCTTGAGGCTCGAACCCAGTTGACATTGGTGGAGCTATGCGGCTTTGCCATCCTGCTGGGCTCAACTGTTTACAGGGAGACATGAGGAGAGGAAACAGGAAACCGTCAAAGATTACACATCAGTACCTGAGCCAGCCCTATTTACATTGCTTAGCACCAATTTAAGAGAGAAGGAAATAGGTTAGCCAGCTCTGTACGTATCAGTACATGGAGACAGGGCGAGGTTTAACTAATGCAGAGGTAATTGTTGTGCATTCAAGGAGAGCCATCCAAGTGGTCTTCTACATAAAATGAATTTCTTTCACTGTTCAGGCTGCTGAGTTGTTGACCTCCTGGTAATGAAGGGCCAGTCTCTCCATTGTGAGGAGAGATTTCCCCTGGATAATAAGCAGATAATCTGTTCTGTAGCAGCCTCTCACGTTGGCTTTGCATCACTGAACATAGGTGGTCGGTGTCTCCCTTTTCCAACCTTTCTCTCTGTCTGGTTAACCTAGGACCTAATATGCTAAGTACCTCTCTGCCATTGAGCTACACACTCTCCAGTCCCAGGTCTGTCTTTTTTATGGCCTTTATACTTAAGCTCCACTTGACACAATTTCTCATAATGGTTGAAAAAAAATACGTATCACTTCTAGAAACAAGGAAGTTTTGTTACTGGCATTTTAAATCTTTTAAAATTTTTCTTTGTTATTCTTCCTTACTGAATTAACTAGTTAGAACAGGTTAGCTAGATGTGGTACAGACCTGTAATCCCAGCACCTGGAGGCTGAGGCAGGAGGTTTGCTGTGAGTTCCAGACCAGCCTGAACTACACAGTGAGATCCTGTCTCAAAACTCCCCCACCGAAAGTCACCTTGTTTCCTTCTCCCATAGCAACCTTTGTTTTAACTACTGTTTATTAAGTTTGTTAGCAAAAATGAATGCACCTTGAGGACATTCTTACGTGAAATAAACTGGACACACCTGAGTAAACACCACATTGTTTCTCTGGTATGAGAAACTGAAAGTGTAAGTAAGGACCAAAATGTGTAATAGATACTGTGAAATAGGAAGAAAATGTTCAAATGGGATGGGGGAGGGGGAAAGGAAGAGAAAAAGTGAGAAGGGGAAAAAATGGAAAAAAGGTTTTTAAATAAGGAGAGGAGCCGGTGTGGTGGCGCACGCCTTTAATCCCAGCACTCGGGAGGCTGAGGTAGGAGGAGCGTCGTGAGTTCAAGGCCGGCTTGGTCCACAATGTGAGCAAGGTCAGCCTGAACTACACAGTGCGACCCTGTCTCAAAAAACCTAGAGCCAGGAGTTTGGCTCAGTGACTCAGGTGCCTGCCTGGCAGGTGTGAGGTTGTGAGTTCAGTCCCTGGTGCCACCAAAAAAAAAAGAAAGAGGAAGAGGGGTTGAAGGGAGGATAAAGGAATGGGACAAAAAAGAATCAAGTTGTGTCAGGTACAGGTACAAATTCCCAGTGATGAATGTGATCATTATATATACCTAAAATGTACCATGAACATAATTTTTAAAAAAAAGTTGTTAGCAAGTTCAACTTGAACCTTTTAATGAAATGGAAAGCAATAGAAAATATTGCAAAGATAAGCTTAAATCTGCTAGTGAGAAGAGTGCACACTTTACAGCATTAGTAAACTAAAATTTCCTTGTCATAAAATGAATTTGTTAGGGTAAATATTTGCACAGATTTTAAATTTCTGTAATATTTGAAGTAGTTTTGTAAGGAGTGAAGAGGTAGGGTCCTGTGCTTCTTTTAAGTCTGGGAGTAACTGAAGTCTTTGAGCACCGATGACAGTGTTCTAGTGGTGAGATTTGTGTGGGACAAAGTGGGTGGGCCAAACAAGTGACAGAGTTGAGCTTACTGGCTCGGTCCGGTCGTCCGACTCACAGGAGCACAGAGTGCTGCCGCCTCGTTACTTTGCTGGGCTGCTAAGTGGATCCGTTTTCTGAGCAGGTCTATCTGAGGAGGGAGGGTGTGTGTAGCCCTGGCGAATGCTCCCGTAAAATTCACGGTGATGAATTGGGAGTGAAATCTCCTACCTTTTTGATCATGGTGAGCGCTGAGAAGGAGCTGAGTCAGGGCTTTGCGCTGGACTGAGAGCGAGGACCTCGAGGGAGTGGGGCGCGGCAGGGAGTAACCGTTGGCCTGTGGGGGACCATCCCTAGCCAGGGCAGGGCGCTGAGAGACACAGTGGGGAAACTGTGGCTCGTGTTAATCAGGATGTAGAAACCAAGAGATCTCTGAAATGAAAATGTTTGTGGCGCCGTTACAGATTTTGGCCAGAAGTGAAGGACTGGTTGTGGGGCAAACTGTCTCAGCGGTCCGCATCACAGCCAAATAGCAGTTGGGAAAAATGTCTGCCAGATGTCAGAAGCCAGAGTCCCAGGATCGGATGATCTTTGATGAGGAGAAAGAAGCGCTTGTTGCTTGCGGGTTGCTTGGCCCTGTAAGCAGAATGCGATGTTGTCCTCATGGCTGGTCTTCAACGTGCCGCAAGGGAAAGCGAGCAGGGTTTTTCCTTTTATTGGTTTACCCTACAGCTGCCAGTGTAAAGTAAACTCCTCTTATCTCTTCCATCTACTGGCCTGTAACTTAATTGAGGACTTGCCCAAATTCTCCTCTTACCAGCTACATAGAATTATTGTAGCAAGAGTGTGTAGTGTAAGAAATCTAGAATAGAGTCTGGTGTGGTAGTGTGTGCTTGTAATTCAGCATTTGGGAGGCCGTGGCAGAAGGATCACCCCGAGTTCAAGGCCAGCCTGTGCTACATATAGTGAGTTCAAGGTCATTCTGTCTTAGAAAAGAAAAGAAAAATCTGAAATAAGAGTTGTGGTTTTGAGCAAGAGATGCTTGAAGTAGGTTCTAGAGATAATGTATTGGTGATTAAAAGGTCTGGGCTGTACTGGAAAATATGGTGGCTCAACTATGCTAGGTAGTTTAAAGCAGGGATGTCCAAGAGCCCAGGAACGGGTTGAAAAGACCATGTGTACATTTGTTGGGGTTGCCAAGAATGCTGGTGGTAACCTTGGGAGAGGCAGTAAAGCAGTGTCTTCAGCAGATGTGAGTGGATGACTGGAAGATTAAAAGACTAAGGGGAAGAGATAGCTGTTAGTAGTAGCATAGGGCATGGTTCCCAAGGGGGAGTTCGAGAGCTTGAGTGCGGGTGTGCAGGGAGACATGGGGCTTCAGCTGTGGAGGGAGCTGAGTGAAGGAGGCGCGGGTTTCTGCTGTGGAGTCCGGTCAGTGAGTGATGGCAGGCTTGGGGGCTTAGGTGCTGGGCTTGCCTTCTTCTCAGGCCTGGTGTAGGATGCATAGAGCTCTGAGTGAGAGCGTCTGACACGCGACATGCTGGCGGTCTCCCTGAAACCTTGCAGGGGAGCCTTAGCCCCACAATGGGTCCCCTGCTTTCCTCAGTGTGCTGTTTATTGCTGACAGATACAGTAAATAGTTGACTGACTTGTTTATTTTCTACCCTCCATTCTGAACTTCCAAAAGTAAGCACTTGGTGAATATTTGTTAGATGAACTTATTATAAAATGATTGACTTTGCGGGGGGGGCGCACAGCATCTTACTGTGTAGTTTAGACTGGCCTTGAGCTCACCATGGAACCCAGGCTGGCCTCAGACTAGCAATCCTCTAACTCAACCTCTGAGTGCTAGGATTATAGTGCTGTGTGCTGGAATTATAGGTCAGTGCTGCCATGCCCGGCTAAAATCATTGAATTTTAATCTATGTTCTTTGACTGATAAAAAAGGTTATGTAGTTACGTTTTTTGATGTTTGTGGGTGGGATTTTGCTATGTGTTGTCTTAGCTGGCCTCCAACTCCAGGTGATCGTATCACCTCAGCCTCCCAACTGGCTAGGATCACAGGCACACTGATGAAACTTCTTAGTTATTTTAATACTTTTGTTATATTTTAGTAACTAGGTAACTAAGCATTTCTTTCAAATTTTTTTGTAGCATGCCCAGCTTATCATGTCTTTCAAATTTTTAACATGTGAGCAATGGATGTAAATTATAAAGATTAATTTAGGAGAACTAAATGTCATTAGAGAAATTGTAGAGAATTTCTTTTTTTCATGTTTTAGGTATGAAAATGTTTCACTGTGTGGACTATAAATTCCTGGAATCAAATTTGATTTAAATGATAAAGCTGTTTCACTAGAATGACTTAATATCTCCGTGGGTGAGGAAGTTTGAGTTCCTCCAAAGTTTGGGGTTTTTTTTGTTTTTGTTTTTTTGTTGTTTTGTTTGTTTTTTGTTTTTGTTTTTGTTTTTGTTTTGTTTTGTTTTGGTATTGGGGATCAAACTCACAAGGCCACTGAGCTAAATCCCCGGCCCTATTTTTTGAGACAGGGTCTCACTATGCAGTTCAGGCTGGCCTTGAACTCTCTTTGTAGCCCAGGCTGGTCTCAAACTCACATTGATCCTCCTGCCTCAGCCTCCGAGTGCTGGAATTAAAGGCGTGTGCCACCATGCCCGGCCCTCTGAAGTTGTTAGTGTCTTTTCTCTAGTTTCTAGAAGCAGAAACAGGTAAGCAGAGTTGTTGGGCATAATCATTTCTCCTGCTCAGGACTGCTGGCTATTCATCTTCTACCCAGCTGTGCTCCAGTGACCATGAACCCCTTGCTGCCCGTGCCATGTTCTGGTTCTTTGTGTCCCGCCAAGGAGATGGATCATGCCAGTCTAACTAAACTTTTTTTTTGTACTGGAAATTGAACTCAGGACCTTGTGCTTGCCAGGCAGGTGCTGTGCTGCAGAGCCATATCCCCAGCTAACTAAACCTTTTCTGAAATCCCATCACCTGCCCTTTTCTGATTTCTAGCAGCAAATACATTAGCATACAGTGCAAAAGTGTTCCCACTGATCTTAAGGGTATTTACATTTGGTACTTCTGCTTTTTTTTTCCCCCACTTTATTTTTTATTAGTACATATTTGTCATGCATATTAATTTCATTCATCATAGGAAATTTGTACCTGTATATAATATATCTTAATTCTTTTTCCCCGTTCACCTCCCCCTCTTCAACCCTTCCTTCCCTCTGCATTTACACAAGCTTTGTTTCCATTTTTTCCCTTCTATTTTCCTTTTTACCTTCCTCCCTCCCTTCCTTGTTCCCCTTCCCATTTTAATATTTTCTTCCAACTTCCAATATCCTGCATTTACCCTTTTAGTTTCTCACACAAGAGAAACAATGCAGTATTTAAACTTGTGTGTCTGATTTATTTCACTTAATATTATAGTATTGAGATACATACATTTTTGTACAAATGGCTCAAGTTTATCCTTTATGATGAAGTAATATTGAATTGTATATAAAGACCACATTTTCTTTATGCATTTGTTTGGTGGGCATGTGGGATGTTTGTAAGATACAGCTATTACAAATTGTGCTGCTGTAAACATGGGTGCACATATACCACTGTGGTGTGTGGTTTTAACTTATTCAGGAAGCTACCTTGAAGGGGAATAATAGCTAGGTCAAATGGAACCTCTCTAGTTTGAGTTTTTACGAAATCTTTATACTGTTTTCCACAGTGGTTGTAGTGTTTACCTTCCTACCAGCAGTGGAGAAAGGGGTTCTTTTCTCCTCACAGCTTCATCAGCATTTGTTATTGGTTGATTTCTTGATGATAGCCATTCTTTCTAGAGTGAGATGGAATGTCTGTTGTTTTAATTTACGTTTCTCAAATGACCAGTGATGTTGAAGATGTTTTCATATATTTATTTGCTGTTTGCATTTCTTCATCTGAGAAATGTCTGTTCATTTCAGATGCCCATTTTTGGATTGGGTCTTTCAGTTTGGGGGTCTGAATTTTTTTTTTTTTTGAGTTCTTTAAATATTCTAGATGTTAGTCCTTTGAGGAGTAGATGGTAAAAAGTTATTCTCATTTTAGGAGTTGTCACTTAACTGTTTTTTTTTTTTTTTTTTTTTTTTTTTTTTTTTTTTTTTTTTTTTTTTTTTTTTTTTTGGTGGTACTGGGGCTCAAACTCACAACCTTGTGCCTGGCTAGCAGGTGCTTAAGCCTCTGAGCTGAGACAGGATCATACTACGTAGTTCAGGCTGGCGTTGCTCACATAGCCCAGGCTGGTCTCGAACTCACAACGCTCCTCCTACCTCAGCCTCCTGAGTGCTGGGATTAAAGGCGTGTGCCACCACGCTCCCGGCTTGTTTTTATATTTAGATGTTTGATCCATTTCCATTTTAGTTTAGTGCATGGTGAGAGATAGGTTCTAGGTTTAATCTTTTGCATGTGGTGCGTGTGGAAAGCCAGTTTCCCCAGCACCATTTGTTAAAGAGGCTATCTTCCAGTGCAGGTGTTTGGCCCCTTTATCAAACATAAGGTGGCTGAGTGTGCTTTGGGGGTTGTTTCTGCATTTTCTGTTCTGTGGCATTGATTGTTGTTTTGTTTTGTTTTTTGCCACTACCATGCTATTTTTATCATGGTAGCTTTATAGGGGATTGTGATGCCCCCTGCCTAGGCTTCTTCTTTTTTTTTTTTTTTTCTTTGGCAGCACCGGAGATCGATCTCACAACTTCGTGCCTGCCAGACAGGCACTTAAGCCATTGAGCCAAACTCCAGGCCCTAGTTTTTTGAGGCAGGGTCGCACTATGTAGCTCAGACTGGCCTTGCACCCACGTTGTAGCCCAAGCTGGCCTCGAACTCACAACACTTCTCCTACCTCAGCCTCCTGAGTGCTGGGATTAAAGGTGTGCACCACTACGCCCAGCTCCCGCCCGGGCTTCTTTAGGGTCTGACGTGTCACCTCTTTTTCCCCTTCTGCATTTTAGCTGAGATTTGTGTTTAAGTTCTAGTCAGTGGTGTACTAGGCATTTTATTTTGATGCTCTAGCAATGAACTATTTCACTATTTTACAGAGTGCTTGTGGTTCCACATGGTTTTGCTGAGTTTATAAAAGAGACACTTGGATGGTGGATTAACAAGAACACTGACGTTCTGTGGAAAGTGTCAAATTGGAGAATACTGAATTTTCACCCTAGTCCAGCAGCTCTGCTGCTCACGTAAATACAGATGAATGAAGACCCCATTCGGAAAGTCACCTGGCCAGCGGTCCAGAGCTGATGCAGGTAAGCAGTGTGGCTTTGCACACACTTTAGTGTAATAAACTTTTTTTTCCCTACTAGGTTCAAACCCAGGACCTTGGCCCTGAGTTATATCCCTAGGCCTTTTTATTTTTTGTAACAGGGTGTTGCTAAGTTGACTGGGTTGCCCTTGAAGTTGGAATCCTGCCTCTTAGCCTCCCAGGTAACTGGAATTAGCAGTGTGCATAACCACCCCCAGCAATTGCAGTGAACTTTTCAAAACCAGTGTAAAATTGAGGAATACTTTCACATGTTTCTAGTGCTGTACTGTTTTTGAAGCTTTGTGATTTCCAGCGTGTTGTGTACATACATATTTGAAACAACAGCTTTGGTTTCTTGGAATGGAGAGTTTACACTGAATTTTTTTTCTGTATAACCTGACAAGTAATAGGTGGCTGGTAGATTTAGCAACAGAATTGTGAATACCTGTTTTAGAAAGACTGTAGTAAAATCAGACTTCACATGTGCGTCTGAACTTTGAAAAATGTCTGATAAAATATTGATTTCTTCGGTAAGTGAACCTGAGAATTCTGCTGACAACGTCTTTAATGTTTTAAAATCTGTTACGTGATTTAGACCAATTTCTATAGTATTGTGGAGTTCTTTGTACAACTGGCCTGAGGTGAGGTCGAAAGTTCAAGTTCTGGAGTTCTGCCTTGGTTTTTCTGGTGACCAGCAGTCTTGTTTTTGTTTTTGAGAGGCACAGAGGTTTTATTAGGCACGGTCGTGTCCTCAATGTACATGAGACGCCCATTCTAGGAGCTGTGTGTCTGGACATGGGGAGGAATACCAAAAGTATATTTGGCAGTGTAGCAGCGCTATATCCTCTGGAACATTACTCGTATAGTATCTTCATTAGTATTGTTACTGAGTATTTTTCATTCTTCCTTTTTACAGAAAGCAATGTTCTGTTGCTTTTAAATTTTTGTGCCAGTAACTGATACATCCATTTGTAAGTAAAATGCCCTCAGTGGAAGGTTAATTGTCCTCCTGCAACGGAAAGCCCAGGTAGGCATTTTAGAGTTGGTGCCTGTGGGTAGGGCCATCTCAAAAGGCCTGCAGATCTGGGTCCTGTGCTGGCCGGGCCCTGGGGTCTGTAACAGCTGGGCTCCTTTGGGCGTCTCTTGTCTTCCGTGAAGAGGCCTTTGAGGAGCTGCCACCATACTTGATGCTGACAAAAAGTGTGAGTCATCGGTCAGACTTTGATTAAAATTTTACATTCTGTTATCGCTTCCAACTGGGGATTCCTATTTTTAAAATAACTAGGGTTTATCTGTAATTACATTAGGGTTTAATTGGTTGCTAACGTCATTGTTTTTGTATG
>RJWM01004174.1:50283-104561 GCA_004363535.1 Dasyprocta punctata
TTTTTTTTAAATGTTTGTAGGTATAGGAAATGGTCGTAGTAGATAATTTATGTATCTGATAACCATGTTGTAAAAATACTCTTGCCATTATGTATGTTTAATTTTTTGTTTTATAAAACATGTTTCAGTTTTTATCATTAATAAAAATGTGTAGTTGAGGATGTCAGGTTGTGCTAACAGGTTTAAAACAAAAAAGTGGGTACACATTCTGATTTTTACTTTTGAAATTTGAAGAAAGTAAGAGTATACGTATTTGTCTTGATCCTCTATATTAGATATTTAGCATTCACTTCTGTTCAGGAATTTGGCTCTTTAACACAACACCTCTCTCTTCTAACCTCCTGATAATACTTTTGGCTATAATAATGTAAAGCAAGCCAGGCATGGAGGTGCATACCTGTCATCCCAGCACTAGTAAGGCTGAGGCAGGAGAATTTCTGCAAATTAGAGGCCAGCCTGAGCTACAAAGTGAGTTTAAGGCCTTCTGAACTACGTAGTGAGACCCTTCCTTAAAAAAAAAAAAGGGAAAAAAAATGTAAGTCATGCAGTGTGGTTACTGTGTTTTGTTTCTCCTGGAGCTAGAGTGCTTAATATCTTAGAAATTTGAAGTTTTAAATCACTTTGTAAAACTCCTCTTAATTTCTTGCACAGTCAAATGTGATAATCCATTTCATGTTTGTTTGTTTGTTTTTGAGGCAGGGTCTCGCTGTGTAGCCCAGGCTGCCTCATCCTTTTGCCTCAGCCTCTGAGTGCTGGGATAACAGTTGTGAGCCACTGTACCTGATTTATTTCTTGTTTTTACAACCTTGCTTTTGCTCTCTAGTTTGTGTTGATTTCTCTGTAGGTCTGGTGCAACGCTGCCATCCTAGGAACCCTTTTTCCTCATACTTTCCTTGGTTCTCCTTGTTTGCTGGATGCAGGGTCTTCCTTGGTGTGTGTTTTTATCTAGGGGAAGCATGTTCATGTCTAAGAAGTTGGAAGAATATATAGTAGATGAGTAGATTGTTAAGTGGAGTATATGATGATTCATTTGTATGCTCTGTTGTATGCTTGAAGTCGTCCATGATAACAAGTTTTCAAAAATACACATAAGAGACAACCCCACTTGCATGGACCTAGCGTCCGTCCTACCCTCGTGCTCAGACTTTTGCTTGGATAAGAGTCTAGATTGGAAATATTTTTCAGTTGCCTTTTTCAAGGCTTTGCTATGTTGCTGGACTTTAAAGTTTCATTGTTGCTGTTTAGGGAAGTTGGGTACCATTTTTATGTCTCTGTTTCTGGGTGCCTAGTGGTTTCTCTTCTGAAAACTTTTTAAGTTGCCTTTTTGTGTGTTCTGGAACTTTATGATAATGTGTATCAGTGTAAGTATTTTTCATTTATTGCTTTGGCATTTCAGTCTGTAGCCATACTGTGGGATGTGGAATTTTGCTTTCCTGTTTGATCATCTGTTTTCTGTCTTTGGAATACTTGTTGCTTGAATGTGAGGTTCCTTAGCATGATCTCTCTTCCTTTCTCTCTCTCTCCCTCTTTCTTTCTTTCCTTCTTTCTTTCTTTCTTTCTTTCTTTCTTTTTCCTTCCTTCCTTCTTTCCTTCTTTCCTTTGTTTCTTGTACAGGAATCCAACTCAGTGCCTTGTGCGTGCCATACAGGTGCTCTGCTGCTGAGCTATATCCCCAGCCCTCTTTGTTTTTTTTTTTCCTTCCTTTCCTGATTGCTCATTTCATCATCTTACCCTTTCTGAAGGGAGTTTATTAACTTTATTTTCCAGCTTTTTCTGTTTTTTAAATTTCAGTCAACTTTTTTTTTTTTTTCCCGGCACCGGGGATTGAACTCACAACCACTCACCTGCCAGGGCAGGTGCTTAAGGCACTGAGCCAAACTCCCGGCCCTGGTTTTTTTGAGGCAGGGTCGCACTATGTAGCTCAGGCCGGCCTTGCGCTCGCTTTGTAGCCCAAGCTGGCCTTGAACTCACAACGCTCCGCCTACCTGAGCCTCCCGAGTGCTGGGATTAAAGGCGTCTGCCACCATGCCCGGCTCAGTCAGCATTTGAAATGTCTCTACCTTTTTTATTTCATATTTGTATATTTAGTAAATGTAAGTAGCTTATATTTCTGAGGATATAAATTGCAATTTTAAATCTTTCTGAAATTAACTCTGCTACTTAAGAGTTTCTTTGCTCTTAGCTTTTCTTAAATCACTGGTGATCCTCTTGCAAGGCTGAAAAGTTAGTGGAATGTGCTCAGTGTTAGAGAGTGCTTCCCTAGCACGTGTGAGGCCCTGAGTTCCATCCCCAGCTTTGGGCTCTGGTCAGCCTCACTGACTTTGATTTCTCTCTCTTTTTTTTTTTTTTTTTTGCGGCACCGGGAATTGAACTCATAACCTCGCGCCTGCCGGGGCAGGCGCTTAAGGCACTGAGCCAAACTCCCAGCCCTGATTTTTTGAGGCAGGGTCGCACTATGTAGCTCAGGCTGGCCTTATACTCGCGCTGTAGCCCAAGCCGGCCTCGAACTCACAACGCTCCTCCTACCTGAGCCTCCTGAGTGCTGGGATTAAAGGTGTGCGCCACCACGCCTGGCTGACTTGGATTTCTTCATTAAAATTGCGTAGTCATACTCCTTGCCTTCTGTTGAAACTGAAACCCTAGAGACCACTGTCTGTCATACAAAGCTGGGCTTAGTACATTTGCTGAGTAAATAATAGCTGGATATTTCAAAGCAGGAAAGACTCACAGAATAAGTTAGAGGGTTGGAGTCACAGTGTGTGGTATGGAAGGGATTGACCAGGATTTCTCATCCAAGTAAGTTGCTGGATTTTAGTTATTTAAATTATTTACTTGTTTGGTACCAGGGATCGAAGTTACGACCCTGCGCTTGCTAGGCAGGCACTTTTAAGGCCGCTGAGCTAAATCCTCGGCAGTGCTGGATTTTATTGAAGCATCGGCAGCATCCACCCAAAGTTCTGGTCAAGCAGTTACTTTGGAGCACAGGCCTTAGTCTCCTTTAGTAGTCTGTGGGGGTTTTTGTTTTTCTTGTGCATCATGGTTCAGTACAGCTTAACTGTTTTCAAGTCATAGAATAGTTTATTTTCTATATTAAGGTTCTGTTTTTTTTCTCCTTTCAACAGCTAGGTACTGCATAATAAAGCTACCTAGAAAAGATCTTGTCCCATTAGTGTGATAATCCGTGATCCTCTGATGGGTGGCATGATTCCTCTTTCATGACAGACTGGTGCTAGCGCCTACTTCCCGTTGTGTGCACATTGTTCTCTTGCTTGCTTTTTAAACACTTACGGGTGTGTATTGTTGATCATGCTTAAGTAGCGGACAGAGATCTCTCTCTCTCTTTTTTTAAACAGCCTAGCAACACTCTATTGTTTGGAGGCACCATGTTAGTTTATTCAGTAATCCGTCATTACTGGATGTTTGCGTTTTCTCCTTTCTGCAGTTAGAAATCATAGCTCTGATGATTAGCTTTGTCCATGTTTCTTGCTGGTGTATTGCTGATAAATTTCTAGAGGTAGAAGGCAGTAAAAAAATGTATATATAAATTTGTAAGCATTGCCATATTCCCCTCTATGGATCTTATGCCGTTGTTTTGCATTTCTGTCGGCAGTATGAAAGAGTTCTCTCTCCCCACAGTCTTGCCACTAGCAGGTGTCAAAAATATGTGGCTTTTGTCTGTCTTGTCTGCCTTGGTGTTGAGGTATGCTGCTGAGCGTGTTGTCTTGATAGGGCCTGTTTGACTTCCCTTTTGTGCTGCTAATAGCATTTTTCCTTTTTTCTGTTCCAGGCTCTTTAATGTGAATTTTATTTCATTACTCTGTTATTTGTGTTATTTGTCTTTTCATGCTTTTGTGTGGAGTCAGTGTTTTGAAGACGGCAGTTTCTGGATCTCTGGTCTCCCGGTCCCATCCCTGTGGGCCTCTCAGCCTGTGTAACAGATGCTGCACGGGACCTTGTGCCCTGCTAGGTTGAATCTGAATCTGGTTTCTGGGATTCTATGTGTTTATGTTACTGTTTCTCATATTTCCTGGAGGGTGTCCTCCAGGAACACAAGAAAGATATGTAAGAATGTAAGTTTTTAAAACTTACTTTGAAGTAGATTTGCGTATGTAAAATGAAGTGCTGTATTTTCTTTTAAAGATTTTAAAAATGGACTTCTTTGTTGTATATGTGCGCATGCATGTGTGTGGCACTGGACATTGAACCCCCAGCCTTTGTGCTGATATACAATCGTGGCCCTTTTTTTATTTTGGGACGTGGATCTCACCAGGTTTCTGACTCAGCCTCCCGAAGTGCTGGAATTGTAGGCCTGCACCTGTATACCTAGTTTAAAAGATTTAAGAGCAGGTTTAGCAAAATGGAGTGGGAAGGGCAGAGTCCCCGAGTCCCTGTTTCCCTCATGCTTTTACCTTCTGAGACTTCAGTCCGGCGTGACTGATGCTTCATTGTCGTGGGAAGTCAGTAGGCTTCCATCCTGTGAGTGTGGCCACGTGTGACAGCATCCAGCCACCACTGAAGCATCGTGGAGAGTGGTCCCTGTTATCCCCCCCATTAACTTCTGCCAGCTGCTAATCTTTGTGTCTGTAGTTTTGCCTTTTGCAGGATTGTCATATAGTTGGAATCATATAAAGTGCAGCCCTTTCAGGTTGGTACCTCATTTAGTAATAGGCACTTCTGTGTTCTTTCATGGTTTGATGGCTCATTTTTTTCTAATACTGAATAATGTTCCATTGTCTGAATGAAGCAGAGTTTATGTATCTGTCCACCTACTAAAGAAATATCTTGCTTTCTTCCAAGTTTTTCAGTTATGAATAAAATTGTTACCAGTGTCTACATGGAGGTTTTTTGTATGGACTGTTTTAACTGATTTGCATGAATACCAATGAGCAAAACCCTACGTGATATGGTTGTGGACTGATTACTTTGTGAAAAGCCTCCATACCCTCTTCCAAAGTGCCTGCCCCATTTGCATTCACTCAGGCAGTACTTTCCTGTCCTTCCTCACAGGTCCTCGTAAGCCTTCACTGGTGTCAGTTTTGGATTTTGGTTATTCAGATATATGTGTATGTATGTAATAATATGTTGTTTTAGTTTGCAATTCCTTAACATACGACGTTACACACTTTTTTATAGGTGTGTTTGTTATCTGTATCTTTCATGAAGTATCTAGGGCTTCTGCCTCATTTTAACTCATTATTTTTTATTGAGTTTTAGAATTGCTTTGTGTATTTTCTGTAACAATCCTTTCTTTAGTAAATATGTTGTTTCCCGATAACTTGGTTGGTCTCTGGCTTATATTATTGTCTTGACAATATCTTTTGCTGTTTTTCTTTTAGAAGCAGGGTCTTGTAGTGCAGGCAGGCTGGCCTTGAACTCATGGTGTAGCCCAGGTTGACCTTGAACTTGAAGCAATCCATCTGCCTCAGCCTCATGAGTGCTGGGATTACAGATGTGTGGTACCATGCCTATGGAGTTCTTCAGTTCTTGGGTTTTTGTTTGGTTTCTGCTGTTTGTTTTGTTTTTTGTTCTGGTTTGTTTTTGGTACCAGGGATTGAGCTCACAACCTCATGCTTGCCAGGCAGGCGCTTGTGCCACTGAGCTAAATCCCTGACCAGGGTTCTTCAGTTTTGATGAATGTCCAGCATATTAGTTAATTTTGCATGAATCAGGCCTTTGGCATGGTGACTAAAGAGTTACCACTGATGGCCTTCTTAGGTCATTGAGGTTTTTCTCTTTCTTTCCTTGTAGGTGTTTTATGGTTTTTGCATTTTACAGTTAAGCCAGGAATTTCTCCCTTTTTGGGCATAGTTTATTTTATTTTTTTGCTCAGGGAATGAAATCTTAGTTTAGATTTCCCTGCAGGGGATCAGCCCTGTGGCACACGCATGCTAGGTAAGTGTGTACTCTACCACTGGGCTGTTCCTCCCTTCTTCTTTTAGCAGTGTCCACCTTTCTGTCTCTCCCCATCTGTTCTCATATAGTAGTTTTCCTGTGATTGTGGTTCTATGATTAGAACCCAGCATTTTGGCGAATCTGTGCCCCAGGTCTGTGAATGTCAGCCGTGCATCTAAGTCCCTCTGCCTCTTAGGTGCATTGGATGGCTTCATCTGAATCCTGCGTGGGACCCAGAGCCAGGGTAGGAAACCCTAAATCGTGGCTGGCCTTGCTGGGGGATCAATAGGGACCTGCTTGGTGAAAGACTCCTGGGTATGTGGTGCCATGGGGAAGGAGAAGGGTAACGTCTGGGACAGTCTTTGAAGACCCCCCCCCCCCCCGCCTGCGCCCATTTTCCCAAGTTTTACCTCCAGGGGCTTAGGAATCTGCTTAAATAAATTGTGACCTTCTGTATTTATCTTTCTCTTAATTTTGGGGGCAGCACTTTGTCCTTTGACTTTTTTTTTTTTTTTTTAATGTTTTTGACACAGGGACTTGCTACATGGTTCAGGCTGACATTGAGCTCACTTTATAGCCCAGGCTGGTCTCTAACTTGCAAGGATCCTCCTGCCTCAGCCTCCGGTGCTGGGATTATAGGCGTGCACCACCACGCCTGCCTGTCCTATGAATTGATCCTCTGACAAATCCAAGATGTTATTTTGTTGTTGTTTAGTTTGTTGACCATTTTGCTTGCTGTTAGTACAGATTATCAACTTCCAAGCTCCTTACAAGCCAGACCAGAAACCACCAGGGTATAGTGTCTCATGCATGTAATTCCACTACTAGGGAGGTGGAGGCAGGAGGATTGCCATAAGTTCAAGGTCAGTCTGGGCTACATAGAAACCACCAGGTTTCCCTGTTTAGTTTTTAATTTTCAAGAACTGTTGTTTTCCTTTTCCTAGCCTCTTGTTGTATTTTGTGATGATGGTATCTTCAGCTTCCTTGAGGATACCAGTTCTATAATTTGTGATAGTTTTAATTCTCAGATCATTTGGGAGGCAATGGTGCAGCTCTTCTTTGTTTTTCTCTTACTTTGTGATTAGTGAGCTTCAGTCATATTTAGGACTGAAGGATTATTTGATGGTTGAATGATTCACCTTTTCTCTGGTGATAAACAGAAAATTCCCTCTTCTAAAGGAGAAAGTCGCGTGTGGGATGAGGGGAGCCGCGTGCAGAGGCTTCCAGAGTTTCACTTTAGGATTCAGGGACAACGACCACACGGGCTGGTTAGCACTGAGGCACGCTTTCCCGGAAGCCAGCACCCAGTGCGGTCTCTGTGGGGTTGTGTGTGTGTGTGTGTGTGTGTGTGTGTGTGTGTGTGTGTGTCGCAGGGCGCCGTGGGGAAGGGGGAGGGGATAGCATCGGGGCAGTCTGGGAGCTCCTGAGCTAATCCTCCACGTTACCCCTTCTCCTCTCACTGCAGACCACTTTCCTCCTGTCTGCGCTAAGGTCGGGGAGCCCTGGGGGCTCCTGGGGGTGCTTCAGGGAGGTTGCTCCTGCTTCTCTTCCGGTTAGCGTCTTGCCTCCCCATTTGGGGCTGTGACACACCTCCTCCTGCATCAGTTAGCTGTCCCCAGCCCTCTTCCCAGTGTGTGTGTGCCTAGGGGAGTGGGGTGAGATGGTATCCTAGCGTGAGAACGCTCTGTTCTGGCTTTCTGGAACAACTGATGATTGTTCACACCTTTATCTAGTTGGCTTTGAGAAATTCTAAGTGTGCATTTGTGGTAGAAATTTGTGTTTTAAAGATGTACAGTTGATAATCAAGTCCCAGGAAAGGGAACTTGCCGTGTCCTTCCCTGTCTCAGCTCCCCCTCCTCCACACACCCAGAGGGCCTACTCTTCCAGGTTCTCGGCACAAAGCCCTTTTTCCTTTATACTGATCCTTTAAATTTGTGTTCCTGTTGCATGTAGTGGTTACTGCTTTGTTGCATCCCCAAAGTTCGATGCCATTGTGTTTTCATTTTTATTCCATTCAGAGTATTTGAAATGCTCTTTGTCTTGGAGCCATGAGTTTTAAGGACAGTTGCTTATCTTTCCAGACAAGTTTTTATTGTTTATTTTAGAATTATTGTAAAGTTATTGTTTTATTATTTCAGAATTATTGTTTAATTATGCTGTGGTAAGAGAATATATTTTGTAGTATTTCAAATTGTTTTAGGTGTATTGAGACTAGTATTGTGACTCAGCAAATAGCATATGTATCTGGGTGAGTTTTCCCATGTGAACCAGGAAAAATATAAATTCTGGCATTATTCATTTCAAGTCAGCTGTTGATGATATTCAGCTCTTCTGTGTGTCTTTTCTGATTCTCTTCCCACTTGTTGTATCAGTTGGTGAGAGCTGTATAATTAAAGGCAATTATGGATATGACTGTCTTCTTTCTGTCAGTTTTCGCTTCGTGATTTTTAGTGCCCTTCATTAGGTTTGTATATATTTAAGATTATTGTGCTTCTTGGTTAATTTACCTTCTTACCATTTTGAAATGTCCTCTTTGAACTGTGGTAATATTGTTTATCTTGAAGTTAATTTACCTATTAATAATTGGCTCTTGCCTTTTAGAGTTTAATTGGTACAGTCAGACTCTTCGTTTAGTGTTAATTGTCATTGTGCCGGAGCCGGAAAATCCTTCTGCTTAGATATAGTGTTGTTAGTCCATAGGTAAGCAAGCTGGCTTGCTCCTTTTGTGGTGCCTTAGATTTATTCTGTGGTCTTCTGATTTGCATTGTTTTTAAACAACAAATCTGGGGTCTCTCTGTATTTAATGTGCCTCCTGTTCTTTGGTTCCTTTCTCCCTTTTATTTCATGGTGTAACTGGGATTTGCACTAAGCTACATTCCTACACACACACACACACACACACCCTTTTTTTTTCTTTTTTCTTTTCTTTTTCTTTTTTTTTTTTTTCGGCACCAGGGATTGAACTCACAACCTCACGCCTGTCAGACAGGCACTTTAAGTCACTGAGCCAAACTCGCAGCCCTGGTTTTTTGAGGCAGGGTCGCACTGTGTAGCTCAGGCCAGCCTTGTACTCGCGTTGTAGCCCAAGCTGGCCTTGAACTCACAACGTTCCTCCTACCTCAGCTCCCGAGTGCTGGGATTAAAGGCATGCGCCACCACGCCCGGCTACCCTTTTTTTTCCTTTTTCTTTTTAGTTTTTGATACAAGGTCTTGCTGTGTAGTTCAGGTTGGCCTTGAACTCATTATGTAGCACAGACTGGCCTCAACTCACAGAAATCCTCCTACCTCAGCCTCCTGAGTGCTGGGATTGCAGGTATGTGCCATCACATCTGGTGCTTTATTATTTTTTGAGGTAAGGTTTCATTAAATTGCTAATTGCCCAGACTGAGCTCAGATTTGCAGTTTCCCGACTCAGCCTCCCAGAGTTCTGGGATATGGGTAGAAATGTACCACCATGCCTGCCTTCTTTGGCTTGTTTTAAAAATTCTTTTTTGTTGCCAGCATGGTGGCACGCCCCTGTATTCCCTGCACAATGGAGGTGGAGACGGGAGAATCGATTCAAGTTCCAGGCCAGCTACATAGTGAATTCAAGACCAGCCTTATGAGACCCTGTTTCAAAACGCAAAAAAAAAAAAAAAAAAAAAGACCACTTTGTTAATAGTTTTTGAAAATTTGATTTGGAAGTACTTTGACAGTTTTTTCTTTTTCAATCTTGCTTTACCTTTATCGAATTTGTTAGCACTGTGACTGCTTTCTGTCGCAAAAAGAAAACTTCCTGCATTATTTTGCCCCTTACTTCTCTCTCCTCTCTTTGTTAGACTCTGGGGTCCAATGTTAACCCTGTTGGCATTACTGTGTGCGTGCCTGAGTTCTCTGTCCCGTGTGTGTGGTGTGCACACATGCACCATTTTAATTTGTACTGCTGTTTGTCAAGTTCGTTGATCATTATCGTAGTTATTTTTTTCTTCATGCTGAACGAAATACCGAACACCCAACGTTAAAGGTGGGAAGATTTATGAAGCTCACAGTTTGTAGAGGTTTCATTTCATAATCAGCTGGCTCCAAGGCAGGGTGGCATTGCAGAAGAGCAGCAAACAGTTCATGATCATAGAAGACAGCAAAAGCAACAAGAGAAGAAACCAGCCTCTTTTCTGCCCCTTGTATTGTATCCGATCTACTGGGATTAGGGCGGTGCCAGTCCAATCAGTGGACCGATCCAGCAGTCACCCACCATTAATCACAGCACCCTCAATCCCAGCATTATTGAACCATGAATCAGTCACACGCTCTAGATTCACCTACTTCCAAAAAAGCTCCATCCAAAAGTGCTTGAGGCTTTGGGGCGGGGGTGGGGTGGGGTGGGGGAGGCATCTAATGCAAAGCATAACAGTCACTCTGTATGCTTGATCTGTTGTGCTATTAATCACTGTTTTGTTTTGTCTTGTTTTTTATAGCAGGAATTGAACTCACAACCTCATGCCTGCCAGGCAGGCACTTCAATCACTGAGCTAAATCCCCGGCCCTGTTAATCACTTTCAGTGATCTTTTTGTTTTTCTTTCGTTTCAGTGGTTTTTCTTTAAATCATACTTCACATTGTTCTGTTTTTCTTTTCTTTCTTTTTTTCTTCTTAGCGATCAGTACTGTGACTTGAACCCAGGACCTCAAGCATGCTAAACAAGCATTCTGACACAGCTCCATCCTCAGTACTTTGATTTTTCTGTTTTAAGGGTACTTTTCTTTAAATTTTATTTACTATAGAATAGGTCAAACACAGGGTTTTGTGGATGCTATGCAAGTGCTCTACCACTGAGCTACAGCCCAGGCCTTACATGTTTAATAATTTTTGGTGGAGTGTTGGACATTTGAAGTGTTGTGTTGTTGACCACTGGTCGTGTCTTTTAAAAAAGTGTTGAATTTTATTTTGGCAAGCAGCTACTAGGGATAGATCTGTACCACCTATATTGCAGGACTGTTGGCAACTGTCTAGGAAGGTAGCACCATTTTTTTTTTTTTTCTGATTGCCCCAGGTGTTCAAAGCAGCTGTACTTGTTACTGACTTTTCTGAATTGCTTACAAATTTCATGTAGCCAAAAATGGAAGCCTCCATGGTCCATGTGGATTTTTGGAGGTCCCCTCCTTTCCTGCCCTTGGTTCCAGATTTGCAGCCACCATTCCTCCCTAACTGCTGTCTGAGTTGCCAGTTGGCAAAGCCTCGATGTTCTTCCTGGCTTCCCCTTTCTGCGTACCGTGCAGTGTTTGAGCTCAGGAATGAGCTCAGGGCCAGCGAGGGACTGCTTGTCCGCTTTTCTGCTCTCAGGTCCAGCAGACCTTCACTGCCTGTCACCCACTGTCTGAACCCAGATGCTTCATGTATTTGTCCAGTTGTTTCTTTTACAAGAACATAGTTCTATACCGTTTACTATTTTTGGGTAGGATTGTCACTTACTGTTGCTGTTTTGTCCACATGACTGGTTTTGTATTTTTAGGGGTGATTTAGGAGTAGAGAATTGTGGCTTTTGGCATGTTGTCTGCCTATAATACCTCCTTTTTAGAAGTTAAACGAATGATTTTCTTACATGTTGGCTATTAATGATATATTTTTAGGACTTATGTAAGCAGTTGCTCAGAAATTATATTATTCCTGAGTTCTAAAGTATTTTTTTACCCACTTTTCATTGACTGTAACTCACCTATCTTGTAGGCCATGCTGGAGTGTCTGCAAACATGATGAAGAAGAGGACATCCCACAAGTAAGCCATTCTGAACCTGTTTCAGATAGCATGTCGTGACCTTGGCTGCTTAGCACATGGAGCATCTTTTGCATGAGGGGGTTCTCAGCTCACCATGGCCGATGCCCAGGGAGAAACGTTGAGTAGTCATCTTCCCTGGGCCTTCCCTCCTTAACTTGGCCGAAGTGTACCAGCTCTGCCCTTCAACTGTTAAAAGCCTGTGAGTCAAAATCTTCCTTCCAGCTTACTCGGAGCTGGCCTGGTGACGAGAACGTTGGTGGCGAGAGCGGTGGGTGCACGGCAGACCTCCCGGGCCTGTCCTGGTGGGGCGCTGCGTCCTCAGTGCAGGGCTTCCCTCCTGGTGCCATCTGCGGTCACACGGAGCGCGCTTTGTGCAGAGGGATGCTGGCCCGTGCTGAACGAGTGCCTGTAGTGTAGGCACTGTGTTGAATGAATGAAAACTAAGTAGCTGTGTATTTAAAGTAAATTCTCAGTACCACTGAGGAAAAAAGTGATAAATGTGTTCTTAATTTTACAAGTCAGGGCCTGGGATATAGCTCACTGGCATAAATGCCTGCCTGGCAAGCGCAAAATCCTGAGTCTGTTTCCCCACCCCCCACCTCCCAAATCCTGCAAGTCAGTAGGTGTGCCAGGTACAGAAGTGACTTCTTTATCCTGGAAGTACTCCTCTTAATGATCCATTGGGACTGCGAGAATCTTCTTAGTAATAGATTATTAAGTATGGAAAAGACCCTCCCTCACCCTGCCACTGCCTGAGGCACTCACGGTAGCAGTTTATTTGCAGGTGATTCACTCTGTGCCTTAGTCATTGCACCGTGGTGGCTGGAGCGTGGGAGAGGCCTCTTGGCCATGGACAGTCTGGACAAATTAGAAGCAGATCTCGTGATGTACAGTGTAAATATTCATAATATTAAGGTTTAAGAAGTGGCCTCGGAAGTAAAAATTTGAAGGTTATACAAGCGTGTTCTTTTTTTCCTGAGGTTTAATAAAATGTTTCTCAGACTTCATTCTTTCACTTACTACTTTTTATGGTTTCGCTGTATCTGGTGAAGTGACAGTTTACGTGATAAGTGCATACTTGTTATGTCAGTGTAAGTGGTAAGCCATCTCTTGCTTCATATTAAAGGTATCAGTAAAAACAGTTATAAGCCATAAATATTAGGTCGTACAGGTCAAAAAACAACTGAAGTATCAGCTTTGCAAGACCAAAATAGTTCATTTAAAATAGATTTTGTCACTTAAAATAGAAGACTTTGAGAATGATAATGTACATTTAGCCATTTTTACACTTGCAAAAGAGTTTCCATGTACTCTTGAACAGTACTGTGTATCCCATTATATCATAGATTTGTCTTTTTTTTTTTAAGTAATGCATGATGGGGGGCTGGGAGGTCAGTGCCTCAGGATGGGCACGGACTTATATCTTGGATTTGATTCCCTAAATTATAAGGAATTGCTGGGTGTGGTGGTGCTTGCCTGTAATTCTAACACTTAGGAGGCTAAAGCAGAAGAATTGCCCTGAGTTCAAAGCCAGCCTGGTCTACATACTGAGTTAAGGCCAATCTGAACCACATAGACCCTGTTTAAAAGAAAAAGAAAGAAAGTATTTTTAAAAAAAAAAAAAAAACACCTTTTAAAAAACTTCAGAGTTCATATACGTACCAAGTGGAAGACTCTCTTATATGTGCCATGTTTTGGAAAACTTGACTTGATGTTTTAGCTGGCATAGTCATCTCAAGGACTACAATACCTTGCTGTGGCGCAAAAGAGAGAGGTTGAAATAAATGGAGAAGTTATCATTTCTCTTTCCTGTTCTCAGTGCAAACCTGAAAGTGGGTGGAGGCTACATTTTCGTCAGTAGACTAAAAATTCCCACTTTCTCAAGTGGTGTTTACTAACGAGATTGGAGGGGATGCTGGAGCTTTGGGAGAGGCTGCCTGGGGGCTGCCACAGGCTTCCTGGGGGCCCCTCTCAGGGCTGCTGTGGTCCCTCGCAGGTCCCTAATGCCTCTGAGGCTCCATCTGCCCATGTCTGAGAGCAGGTACTACACCAGGGCGGTGAGGTGGTCAGTTTTTCAGCATAGATTTCTTATAAGTGGTGAGGTTTTTACAGAAACCAGCTATTTTGAAAAGCACAGAGCTGTGGCTTCTCTCCTTGTAGTTGCTTTCAGTTGTGATTTGAGGAACCTCATGCCCCCCTCCATGTGGCGTTGGGTTCTGGTGATACTGGCCGTGCTCCTGTCGCCTCCCAGGGTCGTGGGGTGGGCGGAGGAGACCCTCCCATGTAAATGCCTATGGCCGCTTAAGGAAGACTCGCGGCCGTGCCCGGAGCACTCCCCTGTCCCTGTTAGGTGCTGGGAGCATTCGCATTCGGGTCAGAAGTGCACGCCACACAGGAGATGACATGCAGCGTGCTCTCCTGCCCTTTGTCCTTTCCCTCCCTCCCTCCCGCGTGGTGCGTGTATAACCGGCAAGTCCTTCACCGATGAGCTACTTCTCCCGACCCTTGTGTTTGATTATAAGTCACTAGAAATAAGCTTATGGTTCCTTGAGTGGGGCACTTTGCTGTGTTTTAGGGACCAGCTGATGGGTAACCCTTTCTGGCTCACCACAAAGTTGTTTGGGAAATGTAGTAAAAGTGTACTTTGAAAACAAAATAGAGCTGCGAGAGTGTTTAACGTGAACAAACCTAAATGTATAGTGGTTATTTTTATTTTCAGCCCCTTCTCAATTGAATAGGGTATAGCTTTCCATTTGAAGAGACTGTCAGAAAGGTTAGCTGGGTTTCGGTGTGTTTTTCACCAATTTGCTTTTTTTTTTTTTTTTTTCCGGCACTGGGGATTGAACTGACAACCTTGTGCCTGCCAGGGGCGCTTAAGGCACTGAGCCAAACTCCCAGCCCTGATTTTTTGAGGCAGGGTCGCACTATGTTTTTCTTTCTTTTTGAGACAGGGTCTCGCTATGCAGTTTAGGCTGGCCTTGGGCTCAGTTTATAGCCCGGGCTGGTCTCAAAACTAATTTACGTTAAGAAAGTAGACTAGGATCTACTAATCACTAAATAGATGTGTTCCCAACAGTTTCTTTCTTCTACTTTTTAAGAGACAAATACTGGTCACTGACACAGAATATCATTCAGCTGTCCTCCCTCGTTATCCCTGGTGTGGTTTCGTGTAGTTTTTGTGGGACCTTTGTCAGGTAGAAACTGTGAGCTCTCAGATGAGGAAACTGATGCCACAGGAGATTAAGTGACTTGTCCACGGTCTCGAAGCTAATTGTCGATCCCATCTATGGCTAAGAAACAGGACCTTCTTATTCCAGAGCCCTGATTATCCCCTGCCACGCCAAAGTCCCCGGGCCACGTGCTTAGTTGTCTGATCTGAAAAATGGGTTATTTCAGTCACAGCTGTGTGGACTGGGTAACACTGGGTACAGGCATTAATACACCTTGGTGTTGACATTCCCCAGCCTTCTAAATTTTTGAGACAGCATCTCACTACGTTGCCAGGGCTGGACCCCAACATGTGAGCCTCTTGCCTCCGCCTCCAGGGTGCTGATCTTACAGGCGTGTGCCACCACGCCCATGCTGTGGCAGCTCAGAGTGTCTGGCACTTGGCTCACCCTTGCACTGACTTGTCAGTTTCAGCTGCTAAGCAGCTTGTACATTCGGGGCCCAGTGATAGGAAAGCGTGGTTCTGGGCTTGACACGTGCCTGCTGCCTGAACCACAGGTGGTCTGTGTGTGGCTGTCCCCTTAGCACCTTGTACCAGTGGTGGTACAAATGAGTGAGTCTAAGCTCTTTTATTAATAAAATTAGTGTAAAAATGTGTAAGTCAACTGAGTTTAGTTCGTTGCTTTGGTTTGAATAATTGGTGCCCAAATAGAAATACTATTCATATGGATTAAAAATTATTATAATTATGAACAAATTTATTTCATTAAATTAAAAAATTTATATTTGCAAATTTCTTTAAAACATTTTATATGTAATGGCAGCTGAATTGTGTAGTATGTGCAAAATGTCATAATGTGTTCCATTTTTTTTTTTTGTGGTCACAGTGGCACCCATTGTTTCCCCCCTCCGCTTTTTTTTTTTTTTTTTGAGACTGTCTTACAATGTAGTTCAGGCTGGCTTTGAACTCACAGCAATCCTTCTGCCTCAGCCTCCCAAGTGCAGGGATCACAGGAGTGTCCTCCCAAGCCTGGCAGATAATTTTCTGTAGCATTCTCCACTTGACTTACGTGTATTTTTTTTTAAACATGCATTTCTTGTTGATTCTAAATAAGCTTTTAAAAAGTGAATTTCTTTCCAGTAATTTGTGCTCATGGCATTTCTTCATGAATTAATAGTTAATCAGTAACTAATTCCCTAAATTTTAACATGGAAATCTCACAAGCACCCTGCTGCCAGTGTATATAATACGTATTTACAACCACTGTACTATACCACAAATAAGCTGTTATATTTTCTTATACCATTTTAACGTTTTCCTTACAGAACTGTAATATGATGACATCTGGTCAGGTCTGCTAAATAAATCAGTGCTTTCTTTGCATTATTGTAATCAAAGACCCACTGAGAAGTGTACAAGCTGCCCTATTCAACAGCCAATTCAAATCAGAGCCACTCGGCAGTGAGCATGTGAATTATGGCCCATCGTGAATGTGTTTAATGAGTAGTATGCTTTTTTAATTACTATTCATTTTTACCATCAGCATTTTTGGTGGAAAAACTAACTTTGTATCTTAGTTGTTCATTGGCTAAATTAGGCAAAAGTGCTATGACAGTATTTTAGTTCTTTTGGAACTAATAGAATGATATTCTAAAAATAGAACTCCTCTTAACAAAAAAGACAACAGAAATTAAATATAGGAATCTATGTCATTAGAATTAAATAAATGTGCTTTTATATATAACCTCTTGTATCAGGCTAGCAGTAAATTAAAACTAACCTGTCTTACTGCGAACGTGAAATACTTATTATAGAAAAATTTGAAAACAACAGCAAACACAGGAAGCTTTTAATAATTTAGTGTGTACTTTAAATCTTTAAAAATGTCTTTATGAGTAATTGTGTATGAAATTATTTTCATGTAGTTTTTAATATTTATGTGTTTTAAAAAGCCTTTAAATTTTCCATTTTAATAGTTACATGATTAATTCATTCTAGCAATATATGGTATACTATAATTGATCAGCGGAACCTATTGAGTGTTTTGGTTTTGTTTGTTTTGGGTTTTTGTTGTTATTCTTTGATTCAGGGTCTTACTGTAATTCAGGTTGGCCTTGAACTCACTGTAGCCCAGGCTGACCCTGAGCTCGCAGGGATCTTACTACCTCAGCTTCCTGAGTACTGGGATTATAGCCATGTTCCATCACACCCGGCTTATTAGTTTTTATTTTGTTGAGTATTTCGTATTTTATTTTTTATTTCTTCTGTTAGCTATCTTTTTTGCACGTCCATCAGTTTCTTTTTGTAAATTCCTAGATGTGCATTCACGGAAGTATGAATCCTCCAGGGCTGAGACTTTGGGTCTGCACTGCCAGATCGTTCACTTAGGAAGGTCGAATGTCTTCGTAAAGTAAATTGAGCATGGCACTGTATCATGGTTTGCAGTAATTGATCAACACTGGCTGTATTTGTTACTAACACAGACAAATCATCCTGCTGGCAGACCAGGGTGCTGAGAAATTTCTAGATGAAGCAGGTAGGAAGAAATTACATCGAAACTGCTGAAGTGAAGAACCCAAGTGCTGAAAAAGATGACTTGCACAAAGTGAACACTGAGAGTCAGTCCTCAGAAGACTGCCAGGGTCTGAGAGAGGAAAGGCTGCACATGCACAGGGAACGGCTTGGGCACAGTCTGCAGTCATTAGGGGGAGGTGGACTTGGCCTTGGGATGCAGGTGCGGGGCCCTGCTCCCCTCCCCTTGGAGTCACTGCTTGTTTCGTGAATGCTACACACACTACCTGGACTTAGCTGCTGTCCCCAGAGCTTGCATGGTATGCAGTGACCAGGGACTCTGACGTAGGCTGAGGATGCACACTGTAGCTACAGATTGCACTCAGTCTCAGTCCGCATCTGTGCCTGTGAACACCACAGGTCATCAGAGAGCTGAGGAACACCAAGACACTGAAAGAAAGCCACTAATCAAAACTGACAGATGCACTGTAGCAATAGCCAGATAATGCAAAACAGAAAGGCACCCCACTGACCCTAAAGAGTTCACAGGAAAATTGGGGCAGGGGTGTATGTGTGAAAAGTATCCTCATATAGTGGAAAGTACGAGTATTACAGCCATTTCCGATTAGATGATAAAAACTAGTTCTTAGAAATAGAAAATGTCCCAGGGCATTGTGTCACTTTCTTTGTTTTTGGTTTTTTTTTTTTTTTTTTTTTTTTGCGGCACTGGGGCTCGAACTCACAGCTTCACACCTGCTAGACAGGCACTTATGCCACTGAGCCAAACTCCCAGCCCTGGTTTTTTGAGGCAGGGTCGCACTATGTAGCTCGGTCAGCCTTGCGCTCGCATTGTAGCCCAAGCGGGCCTCAAACTCACAGCGCTCCTCCTACCTCAGCCTCCCAAGTGCTGGGATTAAAGGCGTGTGCCACCACGCTCTGCTTGTGTCACTTTCTTAAAAAAAAAGAAAAGAAAGTGAAAATGTCATGTAAGACATTTAATAGATAAGCTGAAAGTCAGAATTCTACCTAATTCAGGAACAGTCTTGTTTAGGATTTCTTCAGAATGAAAAGAATGTGAGGAGGGCAGTCAGACTACAGAGGCTCGATCTAAAGGTGCCAGCATTTGTTTAAGGAGATGCTAAAGGGGAATGGAAGAAAAAAATTAAGAATAAATGTGGAAGATAATTTGCTCAGCTCCTTTTAAAGTGACCAGGTTCTAGTCATGAATATTTTAAATCCTGTCAAATCCTGATGACATCTGAAAATCTGGGAAGAAAGAATTCTGCAAGTAACTCTAAAAGAAAAACAGCTTCCCTGCAAAGGAACAAGGATCAAATTGACATCTAATGCCTATAACCCTATGAGATAGAAGAAAATTATTCAGCTCAAAGTGCTGTGTTTGGAGGATATTTTTAGCCTGACTTATATACCCAGGCAGTTCAGACAAGATTGTGTGTGTGTGTGTGTTTGTCTTTTTGGGACAGGGTCTTGCTATGCAGTTCAGGCTGGTTTGGGCTCACTTTGTAGCCCAGGCTGGTCTCGAACTTAGAACAATCCTCCTGCCTCAGCCTCCCAAGTGCTGGGATTACAGGAGCGTGCAACCATGCCCAGCAAGATAATAATTTTTGGCTTATAAGAATCTTAGAATGTTTGTTTCTAAACTCTGTCTTAATTAACAAGATATATTTAGAAAAACATGCAAATATTAAGGAAAAGCAAAATTCCTTTTTTATCTCTTAAGGCAGTGTTTTAAATAAAATTATTATTAAAACTGGGTGTGGTCTAAGGATCAAGAGTTTGACGCCAGCCTGGGGCACGTAGCGTGTTTAAGGACAGCCTTACTACATAGCAAGACCCTGTCTCAGAAAAGCAAAACACCACAAACTGAAATTGTTAGGATAGTAGCAAAGTGAAAATGACCAGAATCAAAGACCTAAATTGAGTCATGCAATAGAAATAACCAGGTATGACTTCAATTTTTTTTTCTTTTACTAAGGGTTTTTGTTTAGTTTGTTTAATCTTACTTTATGTAAGGAAGGAAGGGAGTAAGCTTTAAGTGTGGATTTTGGTAGAAAAATTGAACTGTAAGTATCCTTGGAAAGTTAAAGATAATTGCTGGAAGATGACAGGTAAGATACCTTACACTAGAAGCTTCATTTGATGAAAATGAACTTCAGTCATTGTAACTAGGTAAATAAAGGAAGAAAGGGAGATAAATTCTCTTAAAAGAAGGTGAGAAGGTAAGAGCCACCTAAAAAGGATTGTGCATTTTCAAAGTTAAAGGATAATTTCTCTGTGTGGTGGTGTGCACCGTGATTCCAGCTCTCTAGGAGACTGAGATGGGAGAATCTCAAGTTCAGGTTAGCCTGGGCAATCTAGTGACTTAGGGAGACTTCGGGAATTCTGGTTAAAATGGAAAAGGACTGGGATGCAGCTCAGTGCAAAGGCTGTGGGTTCAGTTCCCAGTGCCACAAACAAATTGATGATTCTGGAGCCACCTAGAGCAGGCTCCTGCTGAGGAGATGAGAGGACCCGAGATGCTTACAGCACACTCTGGTCCCCAGAGCTGGCTGGCATGGAAACTGCTGTTCCGAAGTGTGATTGGCCATTGTCGGGAGGAACTGCAGGTAATCCCAGTTTACAGGAAGATGCTACTAGTAAGTATGGGAAGGACGAGCAGCTGAATAGAAACTGTTTCTGGCTGAGTCTCATTGGTTTTGTTAAAAATACAAGTGCTAAAATCTTTATGCCTTTGAATCTAGGCAAGAATCCACTCTGGCAGTAGTGCTGTCCAGAGAAACAGTAGTTGGAGAGGATGGGTGCACATGCATGGGGTGTTGGGAGAGGCTGCATTACCCAGCTGTCTGTGTGCCTGGGGGCTGACAAGTCCTGACGCTGCAGGCCAGGTGAGCCGAAAGACTGGTGCTGCAGTTCCAGAACGGAGGCCGTGACAGGTGATGAGCTCTCAGTGTGCAAGTGTACGTGTCCGTTCCAGCTTGGAAACCTTCACAGGTGACATCTACGCTGCTGCTTACCAAGTATCTGAGTACCGTGGCATAGCCAGGTTGACACGTAAGATGAAATTTTTTTTGTGGGGGGGGACCACAAAACTCAAACTTGAGCCTGCCACGCAGGTGCTTAGGCCACTGAGCTAAATGCCTTTCCCTATTTTTTGAGACAGCATCTCACTATGCAATTCAGGCTGGCCTTGAACTCGCTTTGTAGCCCAGGCTGGTCTCGTACTCACAACGATCCTGCTGCCTCAGCCTCCTGGGTGCTGGGATTGCAGGCGTGTGCCACCACGTCTGGCTTGACACTAAGGTTAATTAGCACACTGGCAAAGCGCCATGTTTGCTCACTGTTTTGGAAGGAAAGGTTGCCTGTAAGTTGCAAAGTGGTCCATTAGTTGAATCCTTTCCTCGGTGAGTTTTGGGTGCCTGCCTTAGCCTTTGCTCTAAGTCTGAAGAAAGCCCAGTCCTCTCGAGGAGAGTCATTGAGGTTTTGCCCCAAAAATCAACAACAAAAAATAAATACTTATTTGAAGGGGGGAAAAAAGTATTGCTGAGAAGAATTCTTATATTCTCAAAGAGAAATAGAATGTTTAGCAGCTGTTTCCTAAGAAGGCCAATTGGGTTTCACTGCATATTTCTAGAAATTATGAAAATGTATAAAAATATTCCTTTGGGATCTGAGTGTTGGTTAGTAATGAATTATAGACTTCATGCTTTATTTACGTCCTTATTTCTCTGTTAAGGTTCAGATTGATATCTTGTTTGCTTTTGGTGTTTGGGATTAAATGCAGAGTTTTTCACTCATTTTTTAGAAGATGTCTCGTCAGTCCTTGTTGTGAGCGGTTTCTTCCAGTTTTGAGAGTTGTATTAAGTTTGCGGGTCAGAGCCGATGTTGGTGCACACTAACCACATTTGACCCTTCAAGACAGGAGTGTGAACTGCATGGTTCCACTTACGTGGGTTTGGGCAGGGTGGGATTTGTAACAATTCGAAAAAATTTCACAGAGTGGACCTTGTAGCCTACAAATATATATATTAAAAAATTGAGAATAAAGGTATGTCATGAATGAATGAAATATATGTAGGTAATAGTCTGTTTTATTGTTTGCTACCATAAAATACACAGAGGTTTGTTACAAAAAGTTATGCAAGTGCTAACAAACTACACAGCGCCGTTCTCAGTGGCAGGAAGTGCGGACAGCTGCAGGCGTTCAGCCCCGGGTTCCGCTGTGGGAACATGGCAGTGCGCACTGTGCACCATTGCAGTGTCACTGTCACCCTTGCTGTGCATGGCTCCAGTGCTGTGAGCATGGCTCCGACCACTGGGCCGTGTTGATTCTCCGTGCGAGCCGCGTATCAGGAAAGCAGGGTCCCTCATGGTTTGTGTGTGTTTTATTATGTAGAATGCATGCATAAAACGTGTTAAGTGACTGCGTTAGCAAGGCTTCTGGCTAACAGCAGGCTGCTTGTCGGTAAGTGGGGAGCTTTGACGCCCCTCACCTTTCCTGTGTTGTCTGAGGGGCAACTGTGTTGTGTGTTCTTGTTCTCTGGTCCCCATCATTTGTTCTACAATTCAGTGCTTGTATTGTTTCTGTCCTGTGCCGAAGCCTCCTTGATGATTTGAAGCACGTGGGCCTGTAACAGCTTAAGGAGGCAGTCATGAGAACAGCTCTCCCTGGTCCTTAGGTGTTCAGACAGGTTTATTTCGGACCTTTATACTTGAAGGTCAGTGTACAACTCTTAGCTGATTATGAAATCCTTGGCTTACATTTCTTTCCCCTGAAAACATTAAGCTTATTACCCCACTGTCTTCTGGCATAAATTGTTGCTGCCAAAATCTGATTTTCTTTACTTTATACTTGATTTGGTCCTTTTGACTGAAGACCCAAAGGGTGGTATTTACTTTAAAATCCATTTACTAAGATATGACTTAGCACCAATCATTCTGGGTTAGATTTTCCAGAGAGTGCATTTGTTCAAGTTTTATTTCAGGAACTTTTTTTGAATTACGGGTTTTAGTTCCTTGGGTTTTTTTTCCCCCCCGTTTCTTTGATTTTAGGTCTATTATATAGATGCTATGTCTGTCACTGTCTCTGAATTCTCTTTTGATCCATCTGTATCCTTTTCATCCTCCTCCTTTATAAGTTCCCCTGGTGTCATTTCCTCTTGTTCCTTTATTTAGTCTTGTTTAATTTCTCTCCCCCCACCACAATTGCTAGTTGTTTCTTTACTTTGTTTGACTTTTCTCACATGTCTTAATTGTGTCATTTCTGAGATTTTCTGTTTTTGGTATATGTTCCTGTATTAGGGTTCTTCAAGTAAACAAAACCAGAGGAAGATAAATACGGAAGAGAGTTGTTACGTGGAACTAATGCTTTGCAGGCAGAGACGTTTTGCAAACTGCTGCCTAAGGGTGTTTGAATGCTTGCTGTTCCTTGCAGATCCCCTCAGTCCGCTCATCTAAATGAGAAGGGGTGAGATCCCAGAATGGCTTTTCTGTCTTCAGAGCTCTGGGGCTGCCTCTGCTGTTTTCTTGTGATAAATTTAAAGTCCCTCCCAGTAGCCATCTCTGTCACCTTTTTGGAATCTCCCCTCATTTCCTCTGCCTTCTAATCCTGCAGTGCTGAGGATTTTCTTCAGTCGGGTACCCTGAGGGCAGAAGTAGCCGGGTAGTTCTCTGGCCTCACAGTCCCGCGCTCACCCATTCCAGTCCCCCTCCCGGCTTAGTGCTTCTTGTGGACCATGGCGGCCCCCTTATGAGTGCAAGAAGTCCCCTTCATATCCCTCCAACATACCTAATTTGGCTGAAGTTATGTAACTGGTTCAGGATAAATTATTCCTACTTAGAATGATACAGTGTCATTTTAAAAATTACAACCTACGGCACATTGTTCTTTAAAACCTCACCTGTTAGGGCTGGGATTCTGACTCTGTGGCTTCAATCCCTGGTACTGACTAAATAAATAAATAAAAAATAAAGATGATATTGAACACATTAAAAAAAAAATTTGTGTGTTATGTGTCAGGTGCTAATTGATGTTCACGGTGAACCAAAGGAGAGCTTGAAACTGAGGTGAGGACTCGTTTCTCCTTTCATCATTTTCTGCCCTTGGCCTCTGTCGGAATCCATCAGCTTGGGTTTGGCCTTCTACTAGCACATAGACCAAGGGTTGTTCTTTTTCTTTGGATTTCAAGGTGAAACAAAGGTTTTTTCCTGATGTCAAGAGCTGATGTGTTGTTTGTAAGCATGATGTATAAAATTTTCAGTTGCTCATATTCCAGAAGTAATGTAATTTGATTTCAAATAATTTGTGATATTACATTAAATATTTGTCATAAATTGTGTAACTAAAGAGTATGTGTTTTAGAGAAGTAATTCTGGTATCATAAGTCAACCTGAATTCTAGTTTTAGTAAAAATTAAATGTCTGGTTTATTCATGTTGTTTAAATCAGTAGGAAGAGAATTTTTAGGCTGTTATACTGGGTGGATAGTTGTCCATTTCTTTTAGTCTTGAAGTAATTATCTGTGTTAGCTTTCCTGTCCCTGAGACACAGTACCTGATACCCACAACTTCAAGGAGGAAGGATTTAATTTAGTTCATGGTTTAGAAGAGTCTGAAGATTTAGATGATCGTCCTACTCCAAGGCTGAAACCTTAAGGTGTAGGACAAGGCAGAGTGAAGCTGCTTATTAGTTCATGGTGTCAGGGAGCAGAGCCAGAGGAACCTCCGCCTCCACGACCCCCCAGGGTAACCCCAGGAGTGTGCCTTACTAATCTGCTAGGTGTTTCTTAATCCAGGGGAGTTGACATACCAGGACTAATAGTCATCCTCTGCCTCTGGTCAACTTCACATCCAAACACATCTCCTTAAACCATACTTCTAGCTCTAAACAAAATCGCAAGATCATAATTTCACCTAAGATAATACAACTATCCCACTTACAACCAGAAACTCAATAGTCTTTTTCCCTAAAGTCGCAATAGTTTCAGCATTTTTCAAGTCTAATTTAAAACAAGTCCAGCATACTGTAAATTCTTAGCTGTGAACCTCTGTAAAAATGAAAAGTTACATAATCCCAAGTTGCAATATACAGGCTAAGCATGCCCATTCTAAAAGGGAGGAAGGGCGGTAGAAAAGAATCAGACCAAAGCAAGACCCACAGCCAGCAGGCCGGATGTTAAGTCCTGTTTCTCCATGTCTGGCACCTGAGGTTCATGGTGGTGCGACGTGAGTTCCAGAGGGTGTGGGCAGCCCCAGCCTGGTGGTCTTGGTGGTTGCAGCCCACGTGAGCTCTCTCAGAGTGGTTTTGTGCATGATTTGCAGCTTTCCCCTGCAGATGGTCCTTGTTCCTGGGACCTCTGATCTCCTGGGGTCTCTGCACCGCACGTTTGGCTTCATTCTCATAGCTTTGCACACTGCCCTCTTGCACATTCCTTTCCTAGCCTCCCAGGCCTTCCTTTCAAATCTTGGTGGAAACTTTCTTGACTCTACAACTGTTGTATTGTGCATGCCAATAGAACCAGCATCTCATGGACATTGCCAGTCATCTGTGAACTCAAGCAGTACTGGGCCCCTTTGGCCTAAGGCTGCAGCAGCCTTCGAGTGCCTTGATGGCTACTAGTGAAATGAATCCCAGAAAACCAGTTCCCTAGGAGGTACTTCTCCAGCAAGCACCTCAGAGACTGTGTTCTCAAGAGGAAGGTTTATACTTTTGCACCCTTCAGCCTGCCATGGGTCGGGGCTTGGTGATGCTCAAGATGCCCTCAAGTCATCTTTCCTCTTATCCTTGTACAAAGTACTTGCTTTGTTTTTAGTGGTGCGGGTCTCTTTAGCTTCCATGCCTCCTTTGGCCCCAACTTTATACATGGTTCTTTGTGAGCCATCATTTAAGTTTTCCTAAAAATTTCCTTTTGCCCCTAATTATTGTAAGTCTGGCAAAAAAACAGCAAGGGTTATCCATGCAACAGCCTGTCTTGAAATTTCCCGCATCAGATCAGTCTATCACCCTTAAAATCAGTCTCCTTGCAGTCTCAGAAGCTGGGCAAAATGGAGCCTTTCTGGCAGCGTAACACTGCCACCTCTGACCTGAACGCCTGTGTAGTCCTGGTCCCCGAATGAGATCTCCTGTGCCTGACTTTTACTGTCAGCCTCATGGTCTTTTGCACTCTGAGCAGAATCCTGTGTCAGCCCTGCTTCCTGCATTCTAATGCCACTCGGATTCACATCTCCAAACCTTTCTACACTCCTCCCAGCAAACAGTTCCAGAGGCTTTAAAACCATGTGGTCGGGCTTGGTGACACAGCGCCTGCTTGACAAGCACAAGGTTGTGAGTTCGATTTCCAGTACAAATAAATAAATGAATCAACCAACCAACCACATGGTCAGGTACAGTCACACAGCAATAACCCCATTTGCCTGGCACCAATTTTCTGTGGTAGCTCTCTTACTGCTGAGACCCAATGCCTGACACCCAAATTTTAAAAGAGGACAGGTTTGATTCAGTGCATAGTTGCAGGAGATTCAGTATGTTTTCATCAAGCTCCAGGGCAGAAACCTGGCAGTGGAATGAGCAGGCAGAGCCCTCTCAGTTCGCGGTGGCCAGGCAGCCAGAGCAGCAGTCAGGACGTTCTCGGGCATCAGGTACCTAGACCAAGGAGGCCAGGCCCCCATGACCCATCCAGGCGCCCCCAGAAGGGTGTGCTCCGCTGATGTGCTGGGCGTCTCAGTCCAGTGAAGTTGACGTATCAGAATTCACAGTTGCGGTATCATGTAAAGTGTGTGCATGTGTAGTTATTGGTGGTCACCCCTTCCTTTTCTTTAATTCAGGCAATTCCTGGTTAATTGAATTAAAGGAAAACTGAGAAAGCTGAAAAACTGGCGTTTGGGAGTATGGCTTACATCCCTGTTGATGAGTGGTTTTTTTGTGCCTGTGCACAGTTCAGGTGCCCAGCAGGCTCCTGTTGCTAAGGAACTGTGTCACACATTTGTTGCTAGACGTGGCCTCACCTGTGAACGCCACTGAGTGGGTAGCAGCTGAGCCCGAGTCCCCTGAAGTGGGAGTGCGGCAGACAGGAGTTTGCATGTTCCTTGGGGCGTCTGTAAAGGGTGTGCAGCCAGTGGTGGTGATGGATCTCATGTGCACTCTTGTGAGATAACCCCTTGTGTGTGTGAATACAGAAAACATCGGAGCAGTGTGGGGCCAAGCAAGCCTGTGTCCCAGCCCCGGCGGAACATCGTAGGCTGCAGGATCCAGCATGGCTGGCGGGAGGGCAACGGCCCCGTCACCCAGTGGAAGGGGACTGTCCTGGACCAGGTGCCCGTGAACCCTTCTTTGTATCTTATAAAGTACGATGGATTTGACTGTGTTTATGGACTAGAACTTAATAAAGATGAGAGAGTTTCTGCACTCGAAGTCCTTCCTGATAGAGTTGGTAAGTTCTTTTTACTGTTTGCACTTACTGCTTTAAAAGTGATGAGAAGTGGATGCTTTTTTAAAAAACATTGTCAGTGTTTATACTTTTGGAAACCAGGGACCCCTGAAAAAACTGTAAATCAATCATGTGGAACCACAGAAGTTGACCCAAAGCAGATGTTCTGGAAAGCACAGTTTCAGAAATTGTGATGGATATAGAGGTGTAAAATGTTTCCTCAAGAAGCTTACAGCTAATTATTGCTCATATGGTTGTTTCTGACATTTTTGCTTAGTATTGTTCTGTTGATTTCATCAGATACAGTGACTAGCAAAAGTTTTTTTGCATTTTTTAGAATTGTGATGTGAATTGAATCTGTATATATTATATAAATGGTAATTGTCCTTTGAGCTGAATGTAAGCAACCAAAACATGAGCTGTATTATTGTGTGTTTGAGCAGTGGTACTGGAAATGAATGCTGCTTTTTTGTTTTAGGTCCTATATTACCAGTTCTTTGTAAATGTCCCTTAAGGCATAAAGGTTTAAGTTAAATAGTGATTTTATTTTTAAATAAGGTGGGTACATCCAAGTTAATGTTACTTTCTTAAGGATATTTATTTTGAAATGTTCCTTATTATAGTAATGTTGAAAATGCAGCTTTATGCTTTTGGAATTGTCAAGCCTATGCCATTAAAAAAGTAAAACTTCAGCAGATCTAGAATTAAAGAGCAGGACTTTGGGAATCAAATTGTCAAAGAAGATCTAGTTTCATCTGTTTTCCTTCAGACTATCCTTGTGTTCTTGGGAAAAGCTTCTTCCCCCACAGGTTAATAACTCTTTACCACAACAGTAAGTTAATTTATTAATCTTTCCTTTAGATTACAAATGGTAAATCTTTGTTCATCCTGTATAAACACTTTCATTTTCACAAAAATCTTTCTTAGATTTGAATCTTTTACATTTTCAACAGCTTGTACTTTTTTGGTTTGTCTGTGGTGTTTTTGGTTTGTAGTACCTGGGAATTGAATCCAAGGGCTTGGGCATGCATGTTAGGCAAGCACTTTGCTGCTGAACTACATTCTCAGCCCTTTTTCAAAACTTTGAGATTGGGTCTCATTAAATTCCGCAGGCTGCTCCCGATCTTTTACTTGTCCTGTCTCAGTTTCCCAAGTGATTGTAAGTGGGACTGCATTCTCGTTCTGCCTCTTGTGTGTGCATCCTGTATTTCCTCTTCATTTTGACATCAATCCATGTCCGAAGTTTAAAATGTTAACTTTAGATGCTTACTTGAAGAGCTTAAAAATTACCCATTTAAATAATTTATTTTTGCTAAATAATTGTCATATATTTCTTCCTGAACTAAAATGTTAGTCTCAACCCCTTCTAGGGCAAAACTCTAGCTCACTTGAACCTTCCTGTATATTGCTGTTTGTTCTATGTTCACAGATTCTTTTGTTGTCTTAGGACAGACACAGACAAGTATCTCTGGTACTAAGCTCAGGGGCTCCATGATGCTGTTGTTTTTGGATTATCCCCATTTCCAGCTGTAGACATGGATTCCTGTAACAGCAAATGGATAATGCAGTTTGGAAAGAGAGATCCAAAGGCCTCCGTGCCCTGTTCATTTCGTGGTCAAATGCTGTTAATGTCAGTGTTCACCATGATAGATGAGTCTACAAGTTATTTGCCCTTTATTTATAGAGGGTAGGAAGGATACAGTCTCCCTAATTGTTTAAGGTAGTGCACTGGACTATAGGTGTTTTCTGTAAGCTGATGGTAGAGAAAAATCATCTCATTGATGGCAAAGCAGTGTTTTCCAAGACAAGGCCTGGGGACATTTGGGATTTCCTGAAGCCCATGCAGGAGGTTTGCAAGGTCAGAGTTATTTTCATGACACTAAGATATAGTTTGCTCTCTTCATTTTTATTCTTCCACAGTTGCATAGTGGAGTTGCCCACTGACTAATGCTTGGAAGATCTGTGTGCGATGTTTATAAATCATACATTGAGCAGAGATCCTTTCAAAGGACAAGACTGACAGTGTGTTTGTTTTGTTTTGTTTTGTTTTGTTTGTTTTTGTTTTTTGAGCCAGAATCTCTCTATGTAGTTCAAGCTGACCTTGTACTCTTGGCAATCCTCCTGCCTCAGCCTTCCAACAACTGGAATTATAAATGTGTCCCACCATGTCTGGCTAGATTGACGGTTTTTTGAAATAGTGATTAAAAAAAATGAAAGTATTTTAACAATTTTATAAGTGTACAATTTAGTGTATAGTATTTGTAAAAAAAACCCAAAAACATAGAAGTTAATATTTTAAGCCCAACATGGTGACACAGGCCTGTAATCCCAGCACTTGGGAGGCTGAGGCTGGAGGATCATTGCAAGTTCGAGACCAACCTGACTTACAAAGTGAACTCAAGACCAACCTGAAGTGCATAGCAAGACCTTGTCTCAAAAACAAACAAGCAACCAAAAAAGGTAGTATTTTAACCGTATCATAAGTGTGCAGTTCACTAGGGGGTTAGGTACATCCACATTGTTGTGAAACAGTTTTGCAGAACTCTTTATTCTTGCAATGTGGACCTCTAGCCAATAAGCAGCAGGTCCCCTTTGCTTCCTTCTTCGTTAGCTCTTGGCACTCACCTTGTGTATTTTCTGTCTCTGTTATGAATTTGGCTACTCCAGGTACTTCATACCAGATCTGTCTGTGGCTGGCTTATTTCCCTGAGCATAAGGTACTTAAGGTTTATCTGTGTAATATGCACAGGATTTCCGTCTCTTTTTAGGCTGAAGATATGTGTATATGCACCACGTTTTGTTTTCCTAGTTATGTACTGATGGGTATTTGAGTTGTCTTCACTTCTTGTTAGTATGTAAAATTGTGAGTTGTGCTTGTTGGAGCATTGGGTATACAGGTACTTACTTGAAAGCCTCCTCCTCATTCTTTTGAGTATGTATGGGATATAGTAATTTTCTAATTGGAATTTTCTAAATGGACCTGTCATATTCTTTTCCTCTACACTGGCACCATTTTAAGACCCCATCAGTGATGCTCCCTGGTAGAGTGCTTGCCTAGACTATGAACCCCAGCCACCACCCCCAGTAGTTCTTTACAGTCTCAGCAGTGCACCAGAGCTCCAGCTCTCTGCTAGAACTTCTCTTGTTGATTATCTTCTCATCCGCCTCCCCCCCTCTTTTCTTTTTTGATGGTAGGTATTTATCCTAACTGACGTGATGTGATTCCACTTGTGGGTTTGCGTGGCGGATAATTACGTTGAGCATTTTTCAGGTGCTTGTTAGCCATGTGTCTATCACTTCCGGAGAAATAGCTCTTCAGGTCTTTTGATCATTTTTTTAAACTGGGTTATTTGTTTTGTTGTTGAGCTGTTGGAGTTCTTTATTCTAGAGACACAGGTTTTCATATAATTGTATGTCAAGCGTATTGGTAATTGTTTCAGAGTCTGTGTTGCTACTGACCTTCAGGGAGCTGCCAGTGGTTGATTTTTGATGTAGTTTTATAGAAGACTATACTTTCTTGATAGACAGTTAGAATAGTCTTTATCAGCATATTTTTGGGAGGCCAATGTCAAATTTAAAAATAGTAGGTTAAAAGCTAAAGCAGATAAGAGAATCAAATGGTTCTTTTAAAGCTAAACATTGATTTGCCAAAATGTAAAAATTATGCCACTCTTTAATAACTTTTGCCTGGAAAATACTGGGTTTTTTTTTGTTTTGTTTTGTTTTTTGTCTTTTGTGGTTCCATGGTTGAAGCCAGGGCCTTTACTCTAAGCTGCACCCCCCGTACTCCCCACCCACACTCCAGGATTAAGTGCTGAGGTGGGCTCTTCTAAGGTCTCTGCACTGTCCAGTGAGACTCAGACTTGAGACCCCCTGCCTCAGGCTCCCGGAGTGCTGGGGCTTATGGGTGGGTGCCTCTGTGCCTGGCTTTATTTCTTATTTAAAATGCATTATTTAGGTATTTTAAACATGTTTAATTCATTGTTATTTTTTAAAGTAGTACATACTGACAGGTATAAGCCACATAAATAAATGCTCTTTTAGGTCCTCAGTAATTTTAACATTATAAAGAAGTTGTGAGGCCCAGTGGTCTGAAATGTGCTAACATGAGAAAACCAGTATGTATTTTTAGTGTCAGTCAGAGGGGACTTCTGTTTGGGAATCCTGATTAATTGAATAGCGGTACACTTATCAAAAAAATCTAACGTTTTGTTTATCAGGTAAAAGCCTGATGAGTGAGTAGAATAGGAATGCTAATAATATATTTCAAGGTTCTTTTTTGCAGTACTGGGTATTCGACCTAGGAGGACTGTACCACTGAGCTATGTTCTGAGCCCTATTTATGTTTTGAGACCGGGTCTCACAAAGTTGCCCAGGCTGGCCTCAAACTTGGTGATCCTCCCGCCTCAGCCTCCCAAGTGCTGAGATTCCAGGCATGTGCCACCAAGTCTGGCTTTTACCTGTTTTTATAAAAGTAAAAGAGTAAGGCTAGAGCCATCTCTGTACCATTTAGGGAGACCTGTGCTGTCAGATCACACCAGCCATCTGATGAAATCCTACAGCAGATACTGGATGGTGTCTGCGTACCAGAAACAGGGAGAGAAGGCTGCTGCTTTCCTGAGGATGTGCAGGCAATAAACAATTAGACAAGTACATACGGCAAATTAACTTTAGACAGTGGGGAGTGTTACTGAGAGATTTAAGTAGAAAAGGTGGTGCTGTTTTGCCCAGGTGCCCAAGGGAGTACCTCCCAAGGAACGTGCTGCCCGAGGAGGACCTCCCGCCCCCATATCGCAGACAGAGGAGGGCAGTGGAGGACAGGGCGGAGACGTGGGTGGTGGGGAGGAAGATGTTAAGTCCTAGGGTGGGGAGCATGGCGCCCTAGGGCTGGGCACCTAGTGGGGGAGCATTTGTTTGTTTTTAGAACTACTCCTGGGAAGGCATGGGAACATTTTAAATGACACATCTCATGGAAATGTCACAGTAATCTAGTTGCTATGGAGAACAGATTATAGGGGCAAGAGTAAAAAGCGTGCCTTTTTAATAGACTGCAAAAATAAGAGTGATGAGACATAAACCTTTAGTTTCTTTTAAAGCATCAACAGCAAAAACCACATACACCTTGCACAGGTCAATTTCTTGGTTTTAATAAATGTTCTGTTGTTGTGTAAGATGTTAACACAAAGGAGAGCAAGGTGACCTCTACACCAGAGCTCTTCTATTTTTTGCTACTCTGCTCTAAGACTAAAATTATCTCAACACTTAAAATACCTGTTAAACAATAACAAACATCTCTCTGTACCTTGAATGATCAGTTAAAAGTTACAAAGTTGTAATTTAAATTTAGCTACTCTACCAAGAGCAGAAGAGTCCAGAAAAATAAAAATATAAACAAACAGATTCTCTCAGTTAATTGATTTGAATCGGGCCTAAGTCCATCTCTGGGCCATGGTCAGGAGCTTGCATTTGGTGGTTGTGCTTTGTAAAGCCATATACAGTGCATGAGAACTTAAGTAGTCTTTATGAGTTGAGTGTTCATAGGAAATGTGCAGTGAACCCCTTTGCAACCTTGTGTTTTTCTTTCCAATCCTCAGCAACATCTCGAATCAGTGATGCGCACTTAGCAGACACAATGATCGGTAAAGCGGTGGAGCATATGTTTGAGACAGAGGACGGCTCCAAAGATGAATGGAGGGGAATGGTCTTAGCACGGGCACCTGTCATGAACACGTGGTTTTACATCACTTACGAGAAAGACCCTGTCTTGTACATGTACCAGCTCCTAGATGATTACAAAGAGGGCGACCTTCGCATCATGCCCGATTCTAGTAAGTATATATTGGCCATTTTCAGTGTTAGTAATTCCAAAGGAATGTGGGTTTTAAGGTACTTAATCAACTGTTATGCAGATGCACTGTTGAATTCTGGATATGTGATTCTTTTAGCCACACGAAAAGGCTCTACAGATTTTATCCTGTTAAATTTTAGATGAGGAAAGTTTGATAATAATTTTTACTTGGCTCCTATAATACAATGAAAGTTTTTTTTTTTGTTTTTTTGGCAGTACCGGGTATCGAACTCTCAACCTTGTGCCTGCCAGGCAGGCACTTAGGCCACTGAGCAAACTCCCAGACCTATTTTTTTCGAGGCAGGATCGCACTATGTAGTTCAGGCTGACCTTGCTCACGTTGTAGCCCAAGCGGCCTCAAACTCACAACGCTCCGCCTACCTCAGCCTCCCAAGTGGGATTAAAGGCATGCGCCACCACGCCTGGCGAAGGTTGTTTTTAAAAATTATTGATATTACTTTAAAATATTTGAAAGCATGGGAAGAGCAAAATAAATCCATTCCATTCAGCCTTCGCAGCTTTCAACTCATTGCCAGTCGTTTCATCTGCTTTTCAGATGAATTATTTTGAAGCTTATCTACAGGCTTATCATCTTATCTGTAAATATTTGAACTTTAGAGAACTGATGTCAGAAAACTTAATTGGCGACCTTTCAGTGGTAACTAGCTAGTCTGTTTAGCTGTTTCCACAAGGAATCTCAGGTCATTTGCGTTCACGTGTGGAAGGTAGAAAAGGTATGTATGACCTGGTTTTATCAAGCCTGGTTTAACAAAGTGGTTTCACAGTGATATAATTCCTGTAGTGTACAGTTACCATTTCAGATGAGCAGTCCAAAAGTTCCTAAGTACAGTTGCAGATAACGTGCAGTCCTCAGAGTGGTCAGTTTTAGAACATTTTCATCACTTCAAGAGGAACAATATCTTCTCAGTCAGTCCCTTACACCCCTTACTGCTTCCTCACAGCCCTAAGCAACCAGTAATTTACTTTCTGTATTGGTTTTCCTGTTGTGGACTTTTGTGTGAATGAATAGATGGTATGGGGTCCTTTGTGACTACTTTGTGTTCACTTAGCATGTTTTCAGAATTCATCCGTGTTGTAGCGTGTGACATCCCTTTTAATGACTAAATATTCCATTACATAGACTACCACGTTTTGCTTATGTGTTCATTCATCCATGGTTGTGGGGGTTGTTCTTACCTTTTGTTTATGAGTACTGTGAAAGGGGTATACGTTTCTGTGTGGCTGTCTGTTTTAATTTTCTTGAGTGTGTACCTAGGAGTGGAATTGCTGGATCACAGTGCTAACTCCGTTACGGTAACTAATTTACAAAACGGCCCCACCATTCTGCATCCCTCCTCGCAGCGTGTTGGGGTTTTCTTTTCTCCACATTCTCATCAGCACTTGGTATTATCTGATCCTAGCTATCCTGCCAGTAGGGGCGAAGTGCTGTGTCATTGTGGTTTTGATCTGAGTTTCCCTAATGACTAATAATGTCAGAAGGGTCTTTTCATGTGCTTATTGGCTACTTAAATGTCTGTAGTGAGGTCTTTGTTCAGGTCCCCTGCTCATTCTTCTACTGGGTGTCTTATTGGATTGTGAGAGTCGATATTCTAGACATATGTCCTTTATCAGATTGTTTTTTCCCATTCTGTGAGTTGTGTTTTCACTTTCTTAATGATGTTCTTTGAGCCACGAAAGTTTTTAACTTCTAAATCTGTTGCTTTTTCTTGCTGTATGTGCTTTGATCATATCTAAGAATCTCTTGCCAGATCCTTGAAGATTTACCCCATATTGCCTCCTAAGAGTTTTCTGTATGTTGAATTATTTTCTCTTTTATCATGTGAGGTAAAGGTTCAACTTCATGTTTCTATTTGTGACTATCCAGTTGTCTGAGCAGCAGCTTTTAAAGACTGTTCTTTCCGTCATAGAAGTTCTGGCGCTGTTGATAAAAGTCATTTGACTGGATATCTCAGTGTATTTCTGGATTCTCAGTTCTGCTCCATAGGTCTGTCATACATACACTAATGACACTGTCTTCATTATATTGTTTTGCAGTATTTAAATTGTGAAATGTGAGGCTTTTGATCATTTTCAGAATTGCTTTGAATATGCTGGATTCCATACAATTTTGTATGAATTTTAGAGTCAGCTGTCTTTTTCTACAGAGAAGTCTGCTGGAACCCTGTGACAAGGGAGTGCGGTGAATCTGTAGGTAGTCTGCACAGTGTGGCCAGGTTACGTGCTAGCGAACCGCAACGAGTGCTCCAGTCCGTGAGCACTCCTGCACTCTTTTTTTTGAGGTGGTGTCTCCTTGCCCAGGCTGGTCTCAAATTCCTGGGCTCAAGTGATCTTCCTGCCTCAGCCTCCTAGAGTGCTGGGATTGCAGGCATGCACCATCACACTCAGTCTGGGGGAAGATATTTTTGAAGAAAAGAGTTTAGTTTAGATTTTTTTCACTAACCTATGTAAAAGAACTGATGGCATGCAAATATTTAATTCGTTTTATATGTGACTACCAGATTACACAATAGCCAGTGTCTGGATTATTGTTTAATGAGAGAATTTATTCCATTTAAGTGACAAACTATTGTTAATGTAAATGTTGTGATACTGGATATTGTGAGAATCAAGGGTTCTGCACTTGTGAGAATCAAGGGTGTCACACAGCTAGCTGTGCTGTGGTGGCCCCGCCCTGCAGAGCTGGGATGTCAGGTGTCCTCCCTGAGGGCAGGTTGCTGCTGTACAGGACCCCTCCAGTGGTCCCACGCTTGGCAGGAGTTCACTGCGGTGGAACTGAAACTGCCTTGCCTGCTTTCGCTCCATTTCCTCTCGGTGGTGGTGACTCTGTTTCTGGGCCTCTCTCCTTCCTGCAGCTCTTGTCAGTAGTGCCGGTGTCTGGGTGTCTGCAGGGATTCTGTCACACTTGGTCTGGGACTGGGGTGCAGATCGCACCTCTTTTTAAAGCAAGGGCAGTTTGCTTTATTTCGAAGTTGGATTAGGAGGATGATGTGCAGTGGAATGAAGCGAGGTGAACAAGTGTAAGGGGCTTGGAGTGGAGCCGGTATCACTTAGGCGTTTTGAGTGAGTGAGATATTCTCAGTCATCCCTGTAGGAATTGTTTGCTTGGAGTGGAGCCGGTATCACTTAGGCGTTTTGAGTGAGTGAGATATTCTCAGTCATCCCTGTAGGAATTGTTTGCTTTGAAATTCCATTTGAAAGTCAAACTTATTTTTAGGTAATTACAGGTATATTTTAACATGGCCCAAATGAGTTGTTGGCTGGGTTTTTCTTTTTTTTTTTAATTCTTCACATACATATCTACGTAGATCAGAGGCTGACAGACTGTTTTGTAAATGATGTTTTATTGGAGCATTGCACACCCATGAATTCCCATGTGAGTTGGTACGTGTCTAAAGATCGGTTTAAATTTTTTCTTATAAATGCAGATGATTCACCTCCAGCAGAAAGGGAACCAGGAGAAGTTGTGGACAGCCTGGTAGGCAAACAAGTGGAATATGCCAAAGAAGATGGCTCAAAAAGGACTGGCATGGTCATTCATCAAGTAGAAGCCAAACCATCCGTCTATTTCATCAAGTTTGATGATGATTTCCATATTTATGTCTACGATTTGGTGAAAACATCCTAGATGTCATCGCGAACTGCCAAATTTGTGGAACTATTAAATGTATAATTTGTAGACATAAAGACTTGATTGCTTTCCAGTTTAATGAAAGCTTAAATGTCCCTGCGAACCCACAATCTCTGCCAGCAGAACTGGTTTTGTTCTGAATAGTACAGATGGATGTGAACACAAAGCATTTTGTGTAAGGAGAACTTCTTCGTCTTATAAGAAGTCTGTCTGTTGGGAGGGGAGTTACAGGCAAGTTTGGTAAAAGTTAAGCTAGTATCATAGTCATTTAAATCTGTAATAGATCTTAATCATTTCCCCCTTCACTTTAACACTGTCTTATTCTGCCACAATGCAAGCATAGTTTGGTATTTTTGTTATTGCCTTTTTTGAGATATATGTACTCATATCTACCTGCCTATCTGTAGCTGTGTCTGTGTGCCTGCGTGTATATGTGCACACACACACCACTGGCAGTCCTTTCCTCATGGATTGGGATGGGGTGATACATTTTCTCCAGTTCAACCAGAGTGCTTGACCCGAGTCAGTCATGTTTATGATACTCTTGTTTATTTAAAATTAAATCAGGACACAGGAAGCACATAAGGATGTTCGTTTATTTTGAAAATTAAAGAGTTCAGAGTACCTGTTTTAATCTGGAGGCTTTAAACTGTAAGTCCAAATATGAATTACTTACGAACAGTTAATGACCCATTTTTGGTAGGCTGGTGAGAAATCTGTGTAAAAGACTGCCTTTAATTCTAAACTTTGTAAGTTTTGTTTACATTTTAGTTTTGAATCCTTTTTAGCTCAGTTCAGGTCCTTTGTTCACTCAGTATAACGTAGGTGTGCCTCGAATGGCACATCTGGTCCATTATTTGTGCAAATCAGAAATCGGTTTTAGTTCATGGATTTAAAAGGCAACAGTACATGAATGGCTTGTGTGTATGTGATGAGTTCCTGGGAGAACAGTGCTTTTGTATTTGAAATGTAAGTTTAAGAATGGCCTTGTTGCCTTCTGTTACGTTCTCTGGGACTGTTTGTTGTTGTTGTTGTTGTTTTCTTTTGTTGCTGGTGTATGATTATGGTCAGAAGGCCTCTTTTCTCCTTCCCTGCCCCTTCACCCCAGCTTTGCCCCACAGAAAACCTCTGGTCATGTAACAGCTGATCTCTGGACACCTTTGGTGGGGTACAGGATCTGTCCTTGCCCCAGGCATGCTGTTAATGTGGGCTCGTTGCCTTCCGCCGCCCTGGGGTCTGCCTGTCAGCAGTGTGTTGCCATGGAAGGCCTAGCCATCCGTGTTGGCTTGCGAATGTGATAGCGGCCATCACCACAGAGTCTTTTCATATGGTGTTACTGTCAGGTTGTTCAGAACTGAAGTAAGCTACAAGTTGGCTTGACAGAAAGATGCCACGTGAAACTAGTGTCTTGTGGTGATGGGGAATCTGACCTGTGGTTTGGGCAGAGCCTCGCGGGCATGCTCTCTACCAAACACCAGAGGTTTGGAGCTGAGGTTCTGGTGGTGTGTTTGGGGGCTGGTTTTTGTGTTAGCAATCATTCCAGTTTAGAGCCTCACGATGTATGGTTTGCTTGGTGCCCATTTCTGCCTTCCTGAAGGCTCGTGCCTTGTGCTTTTGGATGGTAATGGCTGCTCAGCATGTGAACATAGTATCCATCAGTTCTCTGTTCCCAGCTACAGTCGCCCTGGGCCCAGTGCTTCACCAAGGGGCAGGCTTCTCAAGGCAGTGTGATGCCCCAGTCATAGATGCTTCTTGTGTGTGTGTGAGCAGGTGTCGTCCTGCAGATCTGCTCTCTGTGTCCCCGCATGTACATCTCAAAGCTGAGCCTGGCTCCCAGAGCCCATACTGACATGTGGCACCAGATGGTGAGTGTGTCCAGCACGCACAGAGGGTGTGCAGAATGTGGTGCAGTGACTTCTGGCTGGAAACTAAGTTCCTTTTAAATACCCCAAGGGTTGGGTCAGTGGAAATATTTCTAGCATTACCTGATGACTTGCATTGTGGTTTTTCTGCAAGCAGCTTTAATATACCCATGATCTCCCAGTCTCTAGAGGAATGCAACATGGTGATGATTTTAATCATTGTTCCGTTTATTGCCTTTTGGGCTGAGGGAAGGGGGAGGGTTTTTTGTTGTTGTTTTTCATATTTTTTCCCCCATTCTTTTTTTTGTTTGTTTGTTTTGTTTTGTTTTTGGTGACTTACACCTCACTTAATGCTGTGACTAATTCTGCTCCCGAGTCCGCGCGTCCCGGGCTTCGTTTTAGGCTCCTGTTTCAGATCTGCATGCACTGCTTGCATTTTCCTGGTATCCGAATGTTGGTTCCTTGTTCTAGGAGTTCAACGTTAATTTCCAAAATTATCATGGGACTTGTGACAACACAAGACATGAATCTATGTATAAAATTTATCGGCCTTTCTCATTTACCTGCTCTAGTATTGTATCGTGTGTGCGTGCGTGTGTGATGTCAGGCTGCCACGTAAAACTTCCAGAGAAGAACCTTAAAAGCAGACCATCCTTTTTTGCATGCTCTATTCTAAGTAGAATGTTCAATGTAACTAACTGAATTGCATGTTAAAGATATTTAGGTTTTTTTGTTTTCTTTTTTCTTTTTATTTGTTTTCAGTTTCCTGTATATTTGCTTACTGTGCTGTTCTAGTGGTTGTAGGATAAAAATGCACTGGTGAAGCAAATGTAGTGCCAACAGAAGGTGATTTTCCCGTCGTATATGTCATGCAGCATTTGAAGGGACTGTGCATTCTTAAAAATTCACAGTTACTTCTAAACCAGATTTCATTTCTATTCTTGTTTTATGTGCCAAATCCCGAAGTGCATTGGGCTTGAATCTCTGAACACTGTAGACCCATTAGAAGACTGTTCTGATTGTCACAAATTGTAGTGCCTGAAAACACTCTTAAGCTGATTGTCTTAAAAAATGAAAGTTCTCCAAAGACAAAACAGGAACAATTATTCTAACAAATTGATGATGGTCGAAATGTCTGTGGTTCCTTGGAAATGCTGCGCTCTCTGTATTTTCCATCGTTAGTGCAGTTTGGATGAATGTGTATAGTTCAGAGGTCTTCGTGTTCACATTTTAAAACTAGGTAAATGACCTCATCTTTTGAGCTTGAATTCATTTTTAATTTTATTTTATACAATGTGTAGACAGTTTCCTGTTCTTTGCATTTAGAAGTATACACAATATAAATCTGTTAATTCTGTAAGTAATTTTTATAATTATGATGTATCTCTATCCTATCCTTAAAACATTTAAAATAAACCCTTTATGTGCAACTACTGACTATAAATTTTGTGCTCATGAGCAAAAACATGGTGTATGAACTTGCTTCTTAAAAAATTTTTTTAAGCTGGGTGACCTTTTTCACCATATATATCAGGTACGGAGAGAAACAGAAAAAAATAGAAATTTTCTATTCTTTTCTTTTCTTTTTTTTTCCTTCTGAGACAGAGTTTCACTGTGTAGTTCAGGCTGGCCTCGGACTCCCAAGTGCTGGAGTTACAAACGTATGCCACTATGACTGGTTCAGAAAGAGAAAATTTAATTGATAACGTTTGATAATTAATACCTGAAAGGACAGGGAGTAGTAATCTTTACCTCAAGTATCTCAACTCTTTAAGTTGACAGTAATGAGAAGGTATTGTTTATCATAAGCTTTTAAAAGAATTATTCTAAGCAAAATTAAATAATATATATTTATACTTTCACATCTTTTCCTCCTTTTAATACTGCTTGTAATACATTCATACTTAAATATCAGTCTGAAATTTCACAAAGAAAAATCCCAGTTCTCAGTGCTAAGTTAAAGAACCAAAGGTAGTATAAAAATGTGTGTGTGCGTTCTGTGTTTTATGTTTTTGGTAGTTTTAATCAAGGTAAAAATTAGAATTTATGATGTGCTTTAATTGGATTTTTTTTTTTTTAAATGTCTCCCTGCTCACTCCAGAGGATCTTGGAATGAAGGCACTGGGGTGGGGGGAGGCCTTTTTCCTGCTTCTGGGAGAAGGCTGGCACTTGGTAAGAGACAACTACAGACTTGGGCTTCCGGTCACTTGGCTTCCAGGCTGTGTTGGTGCAGCAGTTGTGAGCAGGACCTGGGTGGCCACTGGTGGGGCGAGGGCAGGGTCTGCCTCTCTGAGGGAGGAAGGACCTTTGGGAGGGGAGGCTGAGCGCAGTCCATGGTTTACAAGCTTGTCTGTGGGGTCTCCCCAAGGTGCGCCGCTCGGTAGATACTTTCCCAGCAGAATTACAAAGCACATTCAGTCTGCAGGTTGGAATTTGGCGCCTGGTACCAGCAAACCAGCTCCATGGTTAAGTGCGCCCGCGCTCTGGGACTCTACTTTTACCGTTTTTTTCTCTTGGTACAGTTGAGCTCACTGATAAAGCACTTGAAACTAATAAAGCGTCACTAAGTGCCTGCTAAGTACCTTGCCAGGCACGATGTGCTTAGCGAGGAGGAAGACACAGCTCTCCCTCTTCCCGGGGGCGAGGCCGAGGCCGAGGCTTTCCTCCACAGTTCCCGCGCAGGGAGCCCTTGGCGCTCGGCTCTGGAGGCCCAGGCCCTGAACTGCCCTGCCAACGCCTCGGGGTTCAGTGATGCCAGTGGGAGTGACTTGGGTAATCCATAGTGTCACATCCTCTGTAATTTCCCTAACCTTACTTCATGAGTTGATAGCAAGAAGATGTTTTATTTTCAAAGTGAGCCTAATAAAAGGTTTCTTTTTGTATATTAAAAACCAGAACCATTTTCAAAGTAACTTTTTAAAACACTTTAAATATATGATGATATTAACCTATTGCAAAACCCTGAATTTTTTTAGGCTCCTAGTATATGCTCTCATACCTAATTTTTATAGTCATTGGTTTCCCTTGTCATAGAAGAGTTTAGAGTACAGACTTTTAGAGAAGTAAGTCTTGCACTGTTTCTCCAGCCATTCCTGGTGTCTGTCTGCCTTAGCTTGTTTGTGATTGATTTTGGTAGACCAGGTGGTAAGTGGATTCGGGGATCCCTCGTCACCTCAGTTTGTCTCAAACTGCTGCTGTAGGCGTTCTCTGCTTTGAGTTGTTAGTCGGAGCCCTGGGCCAGGATGTGAGTCTCCGGCAGCTGTGACCGGGCTATTAGCCTGGCTGTGCGGGCTGACTGCGGGCTCCACTTCGATTCTCAGCTTCCTCCCCCTTGCATTGAATACATACTTCCGGAGGGAAGACTAACAACTTGAGCACTGTGTGAACTACCTGAAATCTTTGATAAGGTAGGCCACTGTGTGTTCCTTGGAGTTCCTCGAGGCAGATGGTGGAGGTGCGAAAGGACAGAAGGCCTGCTGGAAACCTTGGTGTCAAAGCTGCATCATCATTGTGGACCACTCCAGATGGAATTGTCCTCACACACAGTGTGAAAGTAGCCTTCGAGCTCTTTGCCCTATAAGAAATATGGTGGCTGTGTATTTTCTGTGACCTTTCCTTCACTCACATCCCTAGGCACGTGCAGGCCTCTGGTGCTCACTACAGAAACCAGGACAGTGGTCACCGTTGACTGTGGAGGGTGGATGTGACCAGTAGCCCTTCCTCCTCAAGTCATTCCTTACTGTGTGCTTCTGTTTCCTGGAGACCTATTGCTAATAAGTTGCTTCCAGACTGCATGAACAGTCTAAAGAATTGCCTCCGTGTGTCTGAGAAAGTAGCTTTACAGAGCGGTTTGCGCCTCAAGTTAGTCTTCATCTGATCTGACAGTACCAGGAGGTTATAAGGTGTCGTCTTCAGGACAGCACTGCAGGGGGCAGCGGTCCGGTAAGGATGACAGAGCGGCTCTGAAGCGGTACAGTCTGTAATCTGCTCGAGGACTGAAAGGCCTTGTGTTTTGTTTTGTTTTTTGAGACAGAGTCTCACTCTGTAGCCCAGGCTGGCGTTGAACTCACGGCAGTCCTTCTGCCTCAGCCTCCCAAGTTCTAAGGTGATAGGTGTGCGCAAACCTGCCCAACTGAAAGGTCATTTTTGATAGGCCTGTAAGGGGTGGAGATTAGTGGAGATAGCAAATCAGTGTACTCAAAACTAATAGCTAACTATGGGTGAAAACTGCATCCTATTATCCCAGTGACTGTTTTAACAAAAATCTGTAAAAGTTGCAGAACTGTCTCAGCTTTTATCACCAGCCTCTTGTTAGCTGTTTTGTTTTGATTGATAACTGCATCTTTGAAAAGGGTCATATTCATTCTGGAAGCTCTGCTGCTTGGGGGGCTGAGACGGCAAAGTGGCAATTTTGCTGTCAGCCTGGGCAGTGTAGAAAGACCTGTCTCGTGAGAGCTGGGGTGCCGCTCACTGGTGGAGAACGTGCCTACCGTGTGAGACCCTAGGTTTCCCCTGCCACAGCAACAAGGGCCGGAGTGCTGTGTGTGATTCAACTAGTACACGTGGTCACGAATTTGAGGTTTCCAGTGAGTGAAGCAGAGGAGCACAGCTCTGCCGCAGGGTCTCTGTCATGCCGTCCTTTCGTCCACCGCCAGGTCTAACAGAGGTGTGGCTTCGCCCCAGTCTGTGGTGATTTGGTGTTTAAGGCCCCTCTTCTATACAGTTTTGTTTGTCTTTTCCCCCGTTTGTCAGACCCTTAGCAACCACGCAGATCAGAACTCTCAGGTCCCATGGCTCTGCTCCCAAACCAACCGTGGGAGCAGGGTTTGGAGAACAGGCTTTGTTCAGCACCAGCCTGGGTCATCGAAGGGCCTCATGGCCACAAGTCACCGTCTGCCCGTGCCCGGGCGGCAGCGGTGTCATGGTAAGGAGGGGAGGGCAGAGGGAATATGAGGCAGCAGTGACGGCTCCAGGCTGGCCGCTTGGTGCCCAGCCAGCCCCGGGGAAGGGAGTGACCCTGGGCACCGGCGCAGGCACCTGCTTCTCTGTCCATTCGTTCTAGGACTGCAGCTTGGGCCAAGACCTGAGAGGTCTGCTGAGCTCCTGGTCTGTAAAGAAGACATTCTAAGCTGTGAAACTCCGTTGTGCCATGACTGTGGCCATACAACAGGAGTTTGGTTTATACCATTTTTCTTTTGGACCCTTCACCTCTGCCGGCCTCCGTAAGAACTGCTGTGAGCAGTGCTGAGGGGAACCCATGACTGGTTCCCGTTGTTTGCTCGTGACGGGCCACACCCTGCAGACCCAGCGCGGTGAGCGAGCGTACCGTCTGGGTCTCACGTTTGTTTCCACATTGCAGTTTTCATGTACACCCAGTTACCTCCCTGGTGCCTTTGTAAGCACAGTGCTGGAGCTGGTGGGGTCAGGCTGCGCCAGAGGAGTGGGCGTGCTTTCAGTGTGGGTCCACTCGGAGTGGAACCCTGAAGAGGAGGAGGTGGCATGAGCCCGCCCCCACCTCGGCTCTCCGTGTGCTGCGCGTTAACTACAGCTGTTCTTTACCTTTCTAATGTAATACATCTGAAATGCTTCATCTCTGAAGAAGTTTTAGAAGTTTATGTTTCCAGGAGAAGAAAATTCTGAGTTAAAAACTCACCTTAGTTTTTAACACCCTAATGCTGATTTCTGTTACGTATTTGTAACAGTGGTCCCCACATTCTAAGTGAAGCCAGTCTTAGGTACCTGTGTTGATACAGACGCAGAGATAGCTGTCACATGTTTGAGAGCGTTTCTGAGGCTGGCGGGAAGCCCCCGTGTTCTTCGGAGCACCGTGGAGTTAGAGTGTGTTGGGGGCGGCAGTGCTGATGGAAGAGGAGGATCAGGTGTTCGGGTCCTCTTGGGAAAGTGGGTTGTGGGTTAGGAGGGGATGCTCTGTGTCAGCTAGGGGAGCCTTTCAGAGACACGGACCCACCATGCAACAGAAAGTCCCCTTAGCGCAGAGTGCCAGTACTGCCGCTAAACCTGAAACGGACAGTTTAATTTAGGAAAAAAAACTACATCAACGTCTTTTGTCTTGAAAAGCAACGTGTGTGACGTCAGTTTCCACCACTGCTCTAGGTCTTCAGTCTATGCAAGATACCTGGAGGTGACGGTTTAATTACCCTTCTTCAGAGTGGAATTTTAGATGCTCCTGTCTTCCAGCTCTGTTGTAACTTAGAAATCAAACTTCCTTCAGTTCTGATGCTCTTCAGGTAGTAGCAAAAATATGTATTTTCCTTTATAATATTTTCTAAAGGTGGGTATAGCCAAATAGTTTCATAAGTCACCTGAATCTTTCATGGGATACACTGGACATAAACTTACTTTTGCCGTTTTTCAGAGTTCTCCTCCATGAATTCTTAGCCTGTCATGTTGAAGATCGCGTTTTCTTCCCAAATCAGTGTGAACCGATAGTCTTGTACCACCTGCTCTCAGAGAAGCAGTAGTGGAAATGGCTTCTAAAATCAGTGGGCACTCTTCTGCTCAGTAGACTTGCCACCGCTGGTCAGTGAAGTTCTGTGGTGGTCACAGCTTGGGGAGTGGGGGCTGATGGCTGGGAGGGCAGTTGGACGGCAGGTGAGTGAGCAGGATCTGACAGAGCTGGCCTCAGGGACTTTGGAGTCTGGCTTCTGCTCTTTATCATGAAAATCTCTGCCTTATTTCTTTCCTTGCTGAATTAAACAAACAAACAAAAAAACAACTGTGGTGGCACAGGCCTGTAATCCCAGCACTCAGGAGGCTGAGGCAGGAGAATCACTGGGAATTCGAGGCCAACCTAGGCTACATGGTGAGCCCTTGTCTCAAAAAACATAAGCAGTAATAATAATTTTACAAAATTATCTCCAAATATGTAGTTTCTTTATCCAGAATAAGATGGCTTCCTGTTTTTTCAAAAGTATTTTGGAAAGACTAATTATTTTTGCCAAATTGGTCAGGATCAGTGTGTCCTCATTGCCTGGATAGCTAGCGAGAGGATCCGAAACCTGGCAGGCTCGTCCACACCGAGCAGTCGTGTGTCGCAGACGCGCGCGGCTCCTCGGCCGGGTACTTCAGGACCAAGTCTGGCCTGGCCCCGGAGCTGCGAGCTGACGGGCCGCGTTCCTGGTGTCTTTCCCAGTGTGCGAAGTGAGAAGCTCAGGGCTGACAACTGCGCTTAAGGCCTTGAAAACTTACTCGTGAAACTATGAAGGATAGACCGGTGTAGATTTCAGGAAGGGGAAAGTCAGCCAGACAGCACTGTTTCCAGTTTACAGTCGTGGTTCTGCCCGCGGCCTCCGGCGTGAACGTGAGTAGCTCGGACTCTGCCTCGGCTGCGCTCTGGTGCCAGGACTTTCTGCCTAGGAGGAGCGCTGTGCGCGGGTGGGCAAGCCCGTTCTGACGGGGCAGGGCCTTGGCAGGACACACCGTGTATTTGCTGTTTCCCAGGTGTGATGCGTACACTATCCTATAGTTTTATCACGAATGGGAAAGTGAAATTTCCGTTTACTTAGCCATTACTATGAGAAAAATCCAAAATTTTCACTAGTTTCTATGCCTTTATAACTTAAATTTTTCTAAATTTGTTCTGCCTGTGTTTTCTTACCCTTCGTCAGCATGTCAAGCTCTGGCATAAGTGTCTGCCTGGTAAGCTTGAGGTCGTGAGTTCAATCCCCAATACCAGAAAAAAAAAAAATACTAATAGAGTAGTAAGGTGCTAGAGTGTGATTTGGCTGGATGCCATACAAGGTAACTGGATAAATTATACTTAGTGCATGCTCCCCTCCCCCTTTTATACTAGAGATTGAACCCGGAGATGGTGCACTGAGCTGCATCCGATTTTTTTATTTTGAGATAAGCCCAGCTTGAACTTGTCGCCCTCCTGCCTCAGCCTCACAGAGACAGTCTCTTCTTACTGTACTGCTAGCTTTAGAAATGCTAGCTTGACCTTTCTGCTGGGGATATTGTGGGATTTAATACATATTTTTAAAGTTTATGTATTTTGAGGAAGGATACTACTAAAATGGGACTAAAATGAACCCAAGTGTCTTAACATTTTCTTCACATTGTAGAAACACTGTGAGGTTTTATTTTTTTTTTTTTTGCGGCACCAGGGATTGAACTCACAACCTCGTACCTGCCTGACAGGCGCGTAAGCTGCTGAGCCAAAGTCCCAGCCCTGGTTTTTTGAGGCAGGGTCGCACCATGTAGCTCAGACTGGCCTTGCGCTCGCATTGTAGCCCAAGCCGGCCTCGAACTCACAACGCTCCTCCTACCTCAGCCTCCCGAGTGCTGGGATTAAAGGTGTGTGCCACCACGCCCAGCTTACTGTGAGGTTTGACTTTTATATGTTGCTTCAACACTGAACTGAATGAATTAGAAATTTTTTCAAAGTTGATATTAGAGGCATTCAATAGTTAGCTCACTTATTCTGAGGCAAATTGTTAATTTTCCCAAAAGCAATTCTTTTATAGCCACAGTAAAGCCTTTGTGTTTTGTGAAAACTATAATGTCTGTAAATTAAAGTAAAATCGTCTTACCTTTATTCAACATCCTCATTAAGGGACGTGCTAGTATAATTATGCACGTGATTTTTTTTTAATGATCTTTATAGGCAAAAATTGTAAGACTCTTGTGTAGCAGAGAATTTTTTTCAGACCGTTGAGTGCTGGTTTATTGTTTACGATGTATTTTGGTGTGATTTTGAAGCATCCTGCGTTCCAGTGAATTTGAGGAGAAGCTCCACAAGAGGGCAGTGGGAGTGTGGGGCAGTGCGTCATGCAGGACCGCAGTGAGTTAGTGCCGCAGGGCCTCAGCTGTGCAGCGAGTGGGGTCGGATTCAGCCAGGACCCCTAAGTCAGTCTCATGTTCCACCGTGGTGGAGGGAAGGAGGGGAGCCCTCGGGCACCGCCCCTGACCCCCTGCTGCCTCCTTGGCTGGCTTGTCCCTGGCCGAGTTGTCCAGCACGGCACTTCCCTTCTGGTCACCTGAACACTGTCATCACTGCGAAGGCCTCTAACATAACCCTCAAGGAGTGGCCCAGGCCTCAGGCCAAGGAAGATTACAGTCCGGTGCAGAAACGCAGATCCTGCCAGCTGTGTCCCATCAGAGCCGGGCTGGTGCTGAGGAAATCGGTCCTCCACCTGTCTCGGAGGCCCTTCCATTGGCCACCCCTGGTGACTTTCCGGAGGAGCAATGCTCTCTGCAAATAGCAACTGGAAAGACAGACCAAAACCCCTGCCTGCAGCAGCCCTGCTGTGGGTGACCCGGGGGACCACAGAGAAAGGGCTTCGGCTTGCCAGACAGAAGAACCAGGTCCAGGCTCTAGACAATGTGCATCTTTGGTGGTAGAGTTGCATGGCAGCTGGGAACATGCTAGCAGCGCTTTTATAAAAGGTGGTAAGCCTGGCCAGGCATGGTGGTGCACACCCGTAATCCCAGCACTCAGCAGGCTGAGACAAGCGGATCCCCACGAGTTCAAGGCTAGCCTGAACTGCACAGTGAGACCCTGTCAAAAAATCGTGATCCCAGATAAACTGCCAAAAAAACTCCGTCGATACCTTAGATCCTTAAAAGGGGGCAATTGGCCTGTTTCCTGTTGGTTAACACCTCACTTGGGCTTCTAACTCACCATTGAGCAGTTTACTCCTTTGGGACACAAGGATTCATCGCACATTATTCACGGCCAGCGATAACACAGAATTGCTTAGTGCTAACCCGTCTCGAGCTAGTGCTTTGGAGAACAGCAGCAGGACAGCCAGCTGCACCTTTGGGTGGGGGTTGCCCGAAGTGCACACTCCTGGGTGCCCCCTCCTTCAGCTTTCACGTGCTGAAATGCGACCCCACTGTGAGGTATTAACGGGGTGGAAACTGAATCCCACTGTGGTCTTCACAGGCAGTGTCTTTAGACAGTGATGAGGATTATAAGTCATCAGGGTGCTGTCCCGTGGCTCGAATCCTGCTGGCTTTATAGGAGGAGGGAGAGAAATCGGGAGAGGTACAGCGGCTCCCTGCTCGTGTGTGATGCTCTGTACCACATCAGCAGTAAGGTCATCACCAGGCGAGGGCCCTTGACCTTGGACCAGAACTGTGGGCCCAATAAGCTTCTCGTCGTAAAGTCACTCACCCTCCAGTACTTCGTTATGGTAATACAAAACTGGATTAATACGCCAGGCTTTGAGTAGTGTGACGGAGGCCTTGGAAACTGCAACTCGAGAAGCTCTCCCCTAAGTGGCTTTACCAGTGGTGATTGATCACTTATTATATATTAAGTGGTATTTCATTTGCAAGGCTGTGACTCAGGGAGGCTGAGAAAGTACTTCCGTTTCCAATTGCCTGGCCTGAATCTTCCTTTAGCAAACCTTCAGGTTAAGTTTCACATCACTAAGAATTTTATTTCCGAAAGAGTTCACAGCTGTGGAAATCTTAAGTTGCAGGATTTGTATTTCCATGCGTGTGTTTTTGGGTGACCAGCTGGTGGGATGTTACTGAGTATCACCCATTCGTGTTGGCTGGGGCGGTCTTGTGGCTGTCCGCCTTTGGTCATCGTGACCATTGCTGATAGAATAAGATACCTCTGCCTTCCCTTTCCAGACCACAACCGTGGCCTTGTCAGAGAGGAAGTTCAGTCACCATTAGATTACTTTGTTTTTTTTTCCCTAAAGAATACAAAACAAAATGCTTGCAGGACAGGGAAGTGTGTCCCGAAGTCGTGTAACTGAAGATGCCTGTGTGTGACAGGAAACAGTCTGTCTGTCCCAGAAACAAAGCCGTGTGTATCTGTGCAGTTCCCCTGTGGCGGGCACGTCTGAGTGCGGCTCATCTGCCCTGCGCAGCTGAGGTTTCTCCACTCTTTAGCTGCTTTTGGTTCAGTGTTTCATGGAGATTGTGTTTATTATTAACTAGAATTAGCTGGAATTCATCCCATAAACCGTCTGAATCATGAGATGGGGGCATGTGTGTGCAGAGTTCTAATACCAAGTGTGTTCACGTCTCAGATCACTGATTATGGGGCTCTCTTTTTTATTTATTTTTTATTTTTGAGACAGGGTGTTGCTTTGTCATTGAGGCTGACCACTGTGCAACCTAGGCTGCCTTCAACTTGGGGTGATCCTCCTGCCTCAGCCTCCTGGGAGCTGGGATTACAGGTGTGTACCCACAGTTGGACAAAGGAATACTACAGGTTGGCAAGGCATAGTGGTGCATGCCTGTAATCCTGGCACTCAGGAGACTGAGGCAGGAGAACTTTGCAAGTCCAAGGCCAGCCTGGATGGAGTACATAGTGAATTTAAACCCAACCAGCACTAACAAGTGAGTCCCTGTCTCAAAAAACCAAAACAAAACAAAAGGCCAAAATTTCCATGAATGTATATGGAAAAACTATGAACAAATACAATAACAGAAAAGTTTAGGTGTGTGACCAAGTGAGATGTGTTTTAATATCAAAAAATATGGGAGGCTGAGGCTGGAAGATTGTGAGTTTGAGGCTGGCTTGGAACATGGTGAGACTGTCAAAAAGAGTATTTCACCATCGTGGTGGCGCACGCCTTTAATCCCAGCACTCGGGAGGCTGAGGTAGGTGGAGCGTTGTGGGTTCGAGGCCGGCTTGGGCTACAACGCAAGCGCAAGGCCGGCCTGCACTACCTAGTGCGACCCTGCCTCAAAAAACCAGGGCCGGGCGTTTGGCTCAGTGCCTTAAGCGCCTGCCCTGGCAGGTGCGAGGTTGTGAGTTCAATCCCCGGTGCCGCAAAAAAAAAAAAAAAAAAAAAAAAGTATTTCACCATATCCATAGGCAAGAGGACAAAAGGCACAAATGGCCTCAAAAGATGGGGAAAGCACATTTAATAAAACCCAGTACCCATTTACGGCGAAAGATGGAAGAGAAATTTCTCAACTCGGTGAAGCGCCTTTGTGGACGATCCACAGCTCACTTCATGCTTGGTGGTGAGAGGAACAATGTACCGGTGAAGTGGGGGGCGAGCCAGGTGGGCACTCACAGCACCGCTCCACCCACGCACTGCAGCTCCTGGCCAAGGCCATCAAGGGGGACAGGCGCCCACGTTAGGAAGGAAGAAGTGTTTTCAGACGATACGATGGCATAGGGAATCTTAAGGGCACACAGTACCATGGGAGTACAAGCTCTGAGTAAACGGAGACCCCTGACACACAGTACCATGGGAGTACAAGCTCTGAGTAAATGGAGACCCCTGACACACAGTACCATGGGAGTACAAGCTCTGAGTAAACGGAGACCCCTGACACACAGTACCATGGGAGTACAAGCTCTGAGTAAACGGAGACCCCTGACGTGTCCATGGGCTGGACACTTACTACAGGGCACTCCGGAGCGTGGTGGCGCATGCCTGTAATCCGAGCGCTTGGGAAGCTGAGGCAAGGGGAACTGTGAGTTGGAGGGCAGCTTGTCTCAACCCTAACACTAACCCTCAAGTCAAAAGGCAGTCCACCAGGATGCAGGAATTAAACCAATTCTAAAATTTTTTTGTGGAAGTCTAAAGGACTCAGCCAAAAAAAAGCTTGAAAAATTTGAACAAATTTGGAAATCTTTATTTCCTGATTTCATAGTTTACTATACAGCTATAGTAGTTATGTCAATGACATACTGCTATAAAGATAGAGACATATACATAGAAAAAGACATTATATATAAAACAAATGTATATAACAAATACAACATCCGTGTGTGTGCGTATACATACACGGAGAGTAAAACCTTAGATTGCAACTAAGTTGTTCCGTGAGCGTCCCGCAAGGTGAACATTTGACTTGATAAGTGAGCGGTGTCCTGCCTGACATCACAGGATGACGACCGAGCCGGTGGTCCCCTCCCTCTCTCTCCCTCTCTCTCCCTGCCTCCCCCCCCCTTCATCCCTTCTCTCTCCTTCCCTTTCTCTCCCTCCCTCCCTCTCCCTTGATTTTACTCTGGGATTGTGGGTGTTCATCTCCCAACAGCAAAAGAAGATAAATGGAAGAGATCTGCAGAGGAGGAGAAGAAAAGGGGGGTGAATCCCTCATTTTAAATGAGATTAGATGTGTAAAATGTGGGAAACAATGTAAAGTTCTGTAGGAAAGTACCGCCCAAGTAAAGCTGAAGCAGTGGGAGTGATGAATGTGCTAAATGACAAGTGCAGTGTCACGTTTCTGCAAAATCCTCAAAAGGAAGCAAAAGTGGGTGTCCTTTAGTCCTTTGTTAAAGTTGCACAAAAAAAGATTCCATTGAGCCACCAGATGGCAGTGATCCCAGTGGTGACCGTGAATCTCGTTCTGCGCAGACACCCTCCTCTCTCGTCTCCCTGACACCAGCCACGGAGGGTTTTAGAGGTAAGTACGTTTGTTTTTCTTTATATTTTTTATTTTCTTTATTATTTTGTATTATATTACAGTATTGTAATCATTTTTATATGAATATTTTTGAGTTTGAGCAAATCGTTTTGAGTTTCCATTATTTCTTATGGAGAAATTCTGTTAGGGTCAGTGTTGATACAGTGCTTTGGATTACAAGCATGCTTCTGGGATGAATTATGCTTGCAAACCAAGGTTTTGATTTTGTTTTTTAGTCAAGAGTCTTTAACCCTTACTTTCATGATGAGTAGATTTTTTCAGAGTACCAGGGCATTTCGGTGAAGAGAAGCTTGCCCTTTCAACAAATGAGACTGGAAGAAGTGGATTTCCACGAGCGAAAGACTTTAGGGCCTCGTATTTTCCACAAGGACAGCTAACTCAAAATGGACTGCACATGCCAAGGCTGTGAAACAGAGCACGTGTGAGAATGTTTATGACTCCAGGTCAGTCAGAGATTTCCCTGTGTGACACCAAATGTGCACTCTGTGAAAGGTAAAATCGGTAAATTGGGTACCATCAACATCGAAAATTACTGTGTGTCATAAGCCATCACGAACAGACTTACGTGAAGATAAATCCCAGGCTGGTGGAGAATATTTGTTAATCACATTGATAAAGGATTTGTATCCAGCATAGATGAAGAACTTTTCAACAAGAAATGACTGCTAAGTAAGCAATAGGCAAAGAAGCGGAATAGGTACACTGAGGCAAACACACACGGGGCTGTCAGCACGAGAAGACACTGTGTATCTTTGCCCGCTGAAGAAATGCGGTCCGCAGCGAGGAGATACTATTTCCCCACCACTGGGCTGACTCGTGCCAAGATTAGCGACAGCAAATGTGGGTGAGGATGTCAACAAATGTTGGTGAGGGTGTTTCTCGGAGAAATGGACCACAGCCCCTTTGGCTAGGAGTCTGGCAGTTTCTTTAAAAGTTACATGTAAGCCGGGAGTGGCAGTGCACGCCTTTAATCCCAGCACTCGGGAGGCTGAGGTAGGAGGAGCGTTGTGAGTTTGAGGCCCACTTGGGCTACAATGTGAGCACAAGGCCGGCCTGAGCTACATAGGGTGACCCTGCCTCAAAAAACCAGGGCCGGGGGTTTGGCTCAGCGGCTTATGCGTTTGTCAGGCAGGCGCAAGGTTGTGAGCTTGATCCCTGGTGCCACAAAAAAAAAAAAAAAAAAAAACCAGGGCTGGGAGTTTGGCTCAGTGCCTTAAGCGCCTGTCTGACAGGCGTGAGGCTGTGAGTTCAATCCCTGGTGCCACACACACACACAAAAAAAAAGTTACGTGCAAATTTACGGTGTGACCCTAGAGAACTGAAAAAGTCTATGGAAAAAATTGTAAACTAGTATTTGTAGCCACATTATGTTCAGGGCTTAAGTCATGAAAAGCCGAAGGTTTCTCTTTTGAAAGAGTCTCTGGTGGGAACAGAAGGTTCTAAGGGGCTGTGAGGCCTCGGTAAGACCTTGAGGGGAAGAGCAGGTGCCCGGGAAAGCTGCCAGTTGCCCAGCCTGCAGGCACTGGGGGCCACCTGGCGCTGGGAGAGCAAGTTCACAGTGCAGGCCTACAGGGTGACCACAGCAGGAGAGCCACCCTTCCCTTCTGCTGTGGAAAGCGGGGCTCTGCGCAAGGCACGGGAACAAGGCTAAGTTGGCTGATGGGAAAGCCGCACCCAGAAAAGCGGAGGGCAGGTCAGGGAGGGCACAACAGCCAGAAGCCAAAACCAAAGAATACACAAAGCAGAACAGCTGTACCAGCAGGGTTTCAGTGGCTTCACAAGACATCTCCAGCACGTCGATGCTGGTGGGCTGACTTGAAAAGACCCCGTCCTGTTACGGACTCCCAAAGGCTCATTGTGTTGAAGGCTTGGTTGCTGATGGGATTTGGAGAGGCAGCTGGATCAGAGTGCTCTGATTTCATCGGTGGGTTCATCTCCTGATGAGACGCAGCTGACGGCCTCACTGGGTGGTGTTGGAAATGGGAGCTAGCCCCTTGACCGTACCTGTTTCCGTGGCCCTTCCTCTCTGGTGCTTTTGCTTTCCATGCTTCCTGACTGTCGTGATGTGAGCAGCTTTGTTCTGTCGTTCCCTTCCATCTTGACATTTTGCCTCTCTTCAGTCCCATGGCAGTGGAATGAGCTGACCATGGACTGAGATCTCTGAAACCATGAGCCAAAATAAACCTTTCCTTCAAGTTGACTTTCTCAGGTATTTTATCATAGCAAAGGAAAGCCAACTAACACATAACTAATTTTTCTCGAAAAAGTACTTCTGCAAAACCATAGGGAACAATAGAGTTTCTGGTCCCCACCCTGTCATCTCCAGCAACACCGTATTTCAAAGCAGCACAAACACAGTCCCGGCTAGATACCCACAGGGGTGCACACTGAGTGTTTGCATCTACTCTGGCCTAGTGGCTTCCAGAAGGTTCCTTGGTGGCAGTGGCAGTGGTGGAGGGACATCCTGTTGAGATACCTCAAGAGGGGCAAGAAGGGGGTCACTCACAGCCTGGTGACCGAGTCCACCTTCCCACACGGATTGAGTTCCCAGCTAAACTCAGCTGGAGCGGACATTAGCAGGTAATGAACTACCACTGGAGCAGGGCCTCAGGTCTGGGTCCACGTCACAGCCAGAACACCAGGGGCTGTGACCGCTGTGTGGCAGGTCCCATCGTCAAGCACACAATCCTCACAGTAACCTCTTGGAAGTGAGGCATCGACCCCTTCCATTCCAGAGATGGCAGGTGGAGGCTTGCGGAGGAAGCTCAGCATGCAGGAGGGCG
>RJWM01004175.1:0-104281 GCA_004363535.1 Dasyprocta punctata
TTAGCTTGTCTTATCATTGCTCCACAAATTTGTCACCCTTTGTTAAATTGGTATATAAGCCTCTGTGTCTAACTAGTTCATAGGGGTTTTCTTTCCATTTTTGTGAGGTCCCCATAGGCACATCAAATGAACATTTTGCTCCTATTAATCTGCTTTTGGAGGTTCAATTTATAGGACTCCAGTCACTAAACCTAAGGGGTAAATGAAAAAACATTTATTCTTCCCACCATTAGATTCTGAATTCAAAATACCCTACAACCACCAAGTATCAGTTTTATTGGTGAGGATACTGGGGAGATAGTCTTGGGTTATACACTTGATGAAGTTCTGACACCTTCCTTGAAGCATTTAAACCCTGAATACGAACAATTGTTAGCCTCTATTATCACAATGGGTTGGAAAGTTCTGCTTAATAACAATTTGCACCATTTTGCAAGTCATCAATAAAATCATTGTCTCAGTTCAAAATGTTGCACATATCACTGACACCTGATTCTTACAACCCCAGGTATTTCTTAATCTTGAATTAAATGCCCATCAAGATCATGATTGGCCTATTGCAAGATGATTATCCATAGGTCTTCTTTTAGTTTGTTTGTTTCTTTTTTACTTTGGTTTGGTTTTATACCTAGAAGACTGGTTATGAAAATCAGTTGAAAACTCAGGGATCTAGGAAATTAGTAAAGCATACTTCATGTCTGAAAGAGTCATGGACATGTGACCTTGCATACTCTACATGGTCCCTTCTTCTCTGGCACTGCTCCACTGCTATGCTCCCATCTACCATGAACAAAGCAGTGTTGCTATGCCCTACCCTTCTCCCATGATGTTCCTGCCTTGGCGCCAGCCAACCATGGACTGAATCTGCTGAAACCCTGAGCCAAATAAACCTTTCCTTTAAATTGTGGGTATAAGATAATTTGCTTCAGCAAAAGAAAAGCTAATAGAATTTTGAAGACAGGGTTCAAAATAGGAGCTGAAGTTCCAAATACCTGGCTGTGAAAGGCAGCAGAGTACCATTAAAATCACTGGTTCAGTGGTTAGATCTGGTATCAATCTCCATCTCCAACTTACCAGCTAAGTAGATGCCCACAAATTCTATTTGCAGTGTCCTCTCCAAGATGATGGATTACTAATACCTGCTCTCCTTTACAGAGGTTAAATAAGTTCAAGCATGAGAAGCAATAAGCTCAGAGTTTAGCACTTAATAAATCTTTGTTAAACTGTAGCTATTATTATTATTATTATTATTATCAGGTTTCCAAATAGTATGCTTAGAGTAATAAACTGCTTCCAAGTCATTGCTGAGGGACTGCAGTGTCTTTAGACAGCTCTCCAGAGTGTTTATATAGCAATTAGAGAGAAGCAGTAGGGATAGCTTTGATTTGTAGCCATAACCATGTGAATACACATGTAGCTCTTGGGAGCCATATAAGCTGGTTCCCATATGTCATGGAATGGTTACTTGAGAATTCCCCGCAAAGGTCCTTGGGAATGCATTTATACATTCTCTTAATGTGTGTGAATACATATGGTTGTGGTTATATTTATAGTTTCAGTTTTATGACTACAACTATATATAACCTACTCTGTTATGTGCAAAGCATCTACATACAAGGAGGATTTTAAAAATAAAGGCATGCCCTTCCTTCTCAGAGCTCGTGCCAGTCTTTACAATGTTGTGAGGTAGGAGTCACATATGAGGAGCAATGTGACAAGGGAGTTCAGGGAGGAGCGCTTCACACATACAAGAGTTCAGATGAGGCTGCAGCCCTAAATCAGGGACTTAGACTCTTCCACCATCTTAAGGGATTGTGTACATCCACTGTCACTCCATCTATGATCCAGCATCCATCCACATCACACCTCTGAAATTAACTTTGCCAAGGTTAGCAGGGACCAACAATGAGGAACTATTTAGAGCAGAAACTAGCCAGATAAAGTGGGAGCTGGGGACATAACTGCACAGAGGCAGCAGAGCGGTGAGGCACTATGGCCTAAAGAGTAAGTGAGCAGGGGTGGGGGTACAGCTTGGGGAGGTCAAGCTTGAGCAAGCTTCTCAAGGCTTTGTGAGCCAGAGTTGGGGAACCAGTGCAGAGTTTTAAGCAGGAGTATAAGAAAGTTGAGGAAAGGAAACTGTTTGAAGAGAGAGAAGTCGATCAGCAAAGTTAAATATTGGTGAAGGGTCAAGATAAAAAGGATGGGAAATGTCACTGGAGGTCCCTGCTGACCTTGACAGAGTTCATTTCAGAGGTGTGGAGAGGATGGATGCTAGATCATGAAATGTGGAGCCAGTGGGTATAGATGATCCTTAAAGATGGCAGAAGATTGCAAGAAGACTGGACAGTAGCCAGATAGGAATGGCAGTTAAGTCTAGGGAGAGTCAAGCCTGTTTAAATGCTGATAGGCGAGAGTTGAGAGAAAGGGTACATGAAAAGATGTAACGGACTCTGGGCTTCCAGTTTCCTCTTCAGATTGGAAACTAAATCTCAAAGGTTTCAGAACACTCCAGAATCTACTGTTCAAGGAGGAGAGGGGAGAGACGGGAAGAAGGGACTAAGGAGTTACCCAACTGGGGCTACACTGCTTTGCACATTACTAGTCCCAGACCTCAAGTTAGTCAAAGCACCACTATTTGGAAAAAATGTGATTGGAATTTAATTTTAAGTGATTCCATGAAACAAAATGTTCGTTTTTTCTGAAAATAAAGTTTTACATTATTTAAATGCTTAGGAAACAACAGCCACACTGGTAGCCTGTCAATCCAATCCAACTGGTGGACAAATATTGTGCCTAGTGTTCTTATATTCAGAAAATTTCACATAAAATTCCTTCTGAATTTTCTTGAAAACCTGAAAATCTGGCAATACCAGCTCTACATGGCACCCATCAGATGAGCTGAGTTGTTACAGCCTCATTAAAAAAGAGCAAGTGCTCTACAACCAGCTGGACTAACTCACTTAGCCTCTTCCCTGACCTGCCTGGCCCTTACGCAGACTCTCCTGTTCTTGCAGGAAGCTAGGTTACATGGTGCTGTCATCTGTTCCAGTCCAACCTTATTACTGAACAACTTCTACATGCTAGGCAGAGGGTTTAGGCACTGAGAAGAGAACTGTGACTCTGACTCTGCTCCTGCACACAGAGCATGGGAGCTGAGAGGCAAATGGAGCTTTAATTTCAGTAGGATGGAACTGCTAACACCCTATGGCAGCATAGATTTAACTTTGCATTTAGAAAACATTCCAGCTGTCTGCTCATCCCACACATGCACTGATGAACAAAAGCACATTCAGATGGATGCTCAATTCTCTATAGAAATTTTGACGTGAGTTTCCTGGAGTTTGACATTGCACTGTGGCACCTCATTTTAGCAGTCAGGTCAGAACAACCATCCTAAGACAGCAGAGAGAACAGTTTAAAATAATGCAAGAGAACTTAAGAGAAGCACTGGAATGTCTTGGGCAATAGCAGTCTCCATGCAGTTCTTCCTTTTTTTTTTTTTTTTTTTTTTTTTTTTTGTAAGCTGTAGTTATTTCCAATATTGTGCCAATACCTGACATGGTCTTTGCTAAACTCAACTGAAGATAGGTTAAAACAATAGAGCAAGTATGATGTGTAGGGATCAGAAGATTTATTTGTTTTGCTAAAATTTTTGCAACTGATCATTTGACCAAAGTAAGTGCCTAGCTAAGTGTGTCTCTTGAGGGTACTATTTTAAGGAGAAGGTGCTCAGTGGAACAGAGGACTCTTCTACTACTGTACCTTACCCTATTTCTTCCACAGAAAGAATGGGGCAAAAAAAATTGGTAAAGTTTAAAAGGGACTGAAAAAATGCTTACCTAAAAGGATCACCTTTATATTTTGCAGTAGAATTAATTTTCAATAAGAAACAAAGAAAGATTAAAATATCTGAGACCTTAAAGACTTTGACAAAGTACAGCTAAACTAGAATATTTCTGTTTTGAGAACTGGTACTAATTAAGAACTCTGAGGGGTGCGAAAGTTGATGGATGTGAGGAAGGTTGTTCTAAGTCTCTAGATAAGACAATTACAGAATTTGGAAGTGAGATCTGGCAGGTTGCTCTGTTGATCCAGGGTCCTTTCTCTCTCCTTTGCAAGTCAAAATGACAAAACTGTCCATAATGGGGTTTAGGACTGTGTGTTTGCCTGGATTTGAACCCTAATTCTACAACTTACTGGCGAGGTCCATTTGGGCCTTACTTAATGGGTAATCTTTCACCCAGCCTCTCTAAGCTTCAGTTTCCTCACTTATCCAAGAGTCTTATTAACACATATCTCACAATACTGTGCTGAGAATGGAGTGAGAAGCTTGGCAAAGTAGCTGGTCCACATTAAGAATTCAGTAAGGGGCATCAAGAAAAACAAATATCTCTTCTGGGCATATGGTCAAATAATATCAGGAGGCATTCTGTAGCAACAGTTATCAAAACTGCACATCTGAATTCATGAGTTCTTAACCTAAAGGTTCAATGTGCAAATCTAAAGAACCACTACACAAGCAGATGTAGAGGGAAAGGACACCCTGAAGAGATGGTGCCAAAAGACAGGTGTGAGAGGGAGAATTACTTTTCCCTGCTTATTCTTTTTGTGTAGTTGAAATTTTTCCAGCTTGATAAGGTATAACTTACATATATTAAAATTTATCTACTTTACATGTGCAGTTTAATAAACTTGGTTAGTGAATATAAGTACATTACCATGTAGCCACTCCACTAAGACATACAACAGTTCTAGCACCCTAAAAGTTCCTTCGTGTCCCTTTTCAATCAATTGCTTCCACTACCTGGACTCTAGGCAACTGTCCATCTGCTGTCTGATATGATCGATTTGCCTTCTGGAATTTCATATAAAATGATACCATTAAGTATATAGTATTTGAATTGTTACTTAGTATGATTTTTAAATTCATCCTCATAGTTGGATGTATTAATATTTCATTCTTTCTATTGGTGAGTAACATTCTGTCTTAGTTACCTTTCTCTCTTTGCTGGGACAAAATACCCAATGCCACAAACTGTGAAGGTTTCAATCCATAATCAGCTGGATCCAAGGTAGGGTGGCATGGTGAGGGCCAACAGTTCAAGGTGGCAGAAGACAGCAGAAGTAGCAAGAACAAGGAGAGAGGGGACAAGCCTCTTTTCCTCTCTGATATTGTATACAGGCTACCTGCCCTCAGGTGGGTGTAGTACTCACACCATCTCCGTGCCCTCCTCTTGCACAGGCTCAGGATGTACACAAAGTGAGGACCCTGTCCCTCCTTTAATTAAGCTTCTAAACTTTTCAAGTTGACACAATGAACAACATCTTGGAGCATCAGGGCATGTCCCTTATACCCACGATGTAGAACTGCTGAGTTACTCAGTGAAGCTTCTAAATTTCTCAAGTTGACAATGTATCAGCCATAACATACTCCATAGTATGAATATTTCAGTTTTGTTTAGCCATTCACCACGTGACGAACATTTGGGTTGTGAAGAGTTTGTGCTATTATGGGTAAGGCTGTTGCTAACATTTTCATATAAATCTTTATGTTGTACACTTTACATTTTGTTCCGGATACATAAATTCCCATTTTCAAAAGTAGGTTGTGGGAAGAATCACTTCTTTGAATAGCTAGACTCAGGGATAAATGAATATAATTACAGTGTGACTAGGCAAGATTTATACAGTTTCTTTCTACATGCAATACTCAGTGGCTTTATACATTTTATGTATGTAAATATTCAAGAATTGTCTGGCAGTACATCTGGTTGATTTCCACAGCAGACAAGATGAATCAAATCAATATGATGATTTTAAATAATTTCTAGTGGCTTTAAAGGTGTTTGATTTTATTTAAGAATAATCTTCCTTATATCTATTGGCCATTTCTATGTCTTCTTTTGAAGAATGTCTATTTAGGTCTATTATCCATTTTTTTTAACTGGATCATCTACGTTTTTGCTACTGAGTTGAGTTTCTTACATATTCTGAATATGAATCCTTTGTCAGAGGAATTGTTCACAAATATTTTATCACAGTCCATAATTTTCATATTCACTCTTGATTCTTTTCTTTGCTGTGCAGAAGGTTTCACTTTTATGTAACTTCATTTCTCTATTTTTGCTTCTGTTTCCTGTTTTTGAGGTCTTGTTGAAAAACACCTTGCCTGTTCCAACATCCTAAAGCACTTCTCCAATATTTTCTTTTAATAGTTCTATAGTTCTAGTCTCATATTTAAGTCTTTAATCAACTTCGGGCTGAGTTTTGTAACTAGTGAGATAAGTGTCTATTATTGTTCTTTTGTATGTGTATATCAAATTTCCTCCACACCATTTATTAAAGACTGTCATTTCTCTAATGTGTGCTCTTATCACTTTTGTTAAAAATCAGTTGACTATTGATACATGGTTTTACTCCTGGTATCTCTCTTCTGTTCCATTGTTCTATGTGTCTGTTTTTTTGTAAAAGCCATGCTGTCTAGATTACTACAGCTTTGCAGTACATTTTGAAGTCAAGTGGTACACTATTGCACAGTAGGATGACTATGGATAGCGATGATATACCTGATATTTCAAAAACTAAGAGAAAAGATTTCCAATATTTTCCATAAATAAATGATAATTTTTTGAGAATATAGATACACTTAGCCTGATTTAAACATGCAATGAATACATATGTATCAAAACATCATATAGTATTCTATAAATACACCAAATGTTAGGGGTTTTTTGCATCAGCTAAAAATAAATTTAATTAAAATTTTTTAAATGTTCCATGATAGATGTAATCATTATGTACTGTAAACATGTAGTAATAAATTTTTAAATAAATAAACTAAAATTTTAAAATGTTAAAAGACAAAAATATAACTTAAAATCTTTATTAGTACATATTTGTAGTACATAGTGATTACATTCACTATGTACTATATAACACATAGTAATTCTTTTTACTTCCCCTTCCTCTCTCCTATCTCCCTCTCCTTCCATCTCTAGGTCCCTTTCCCATTTGCAAAATATCCATCTTCTTGATTTCTATTAGCCCTCTTTTATTTCACTCTTTGAATTATACATAATTTGAGTTTCTCATATAAGAGAAACCATATGTTATTTAAGCTTGTGTGTCTGACTTATCTCACTTAACATTATGGTCTAAGGCACATCCTTTTCCCTATAATTGGCACAAATGTATCCTTCTTTATGGCAGAGTAGTACTCTATGGTGTTCCACATTTCCTTTACCACATTTTCTTTACCCTACTCATCTGTTGATGGATATATAGGCCTATTCCAAAATTTAGCTGTTATGAGTTGTGCTGCTATAGCAGCTATATAACATGTAGGGTGTAGAAACATATACATTTAGAACAAATCGTGCATAAATTCAACTACAGAGAAAACTCACCTTTAGAGATTAAATTTAGATGGCTGGTTTCTTCTGACAGGGGTCACCAGGGTTGACTGTTTCAGAGGGAAAGAATGCAGCTGTTGGATATTATGGTGATGGAACTGTTCTGAAGCTTCACCTGGGTGTTGATTTCCTGTGTATATACACAGAAAAAAATTCATCCAGTGTGAGAATAAAATTAGTGCATTTTACTGTGTATATGTTTATCTCAATAAGAAAGCAAAAACCTAATAATAATATTTCAATTTAGGGTCAAGATCATATATGACTGCCTGGCAATAATCTTGGCACATAATAAAGCGTACTTAATAATGTTCATCATCTTGCTTTCATTTCCAATGAAATATTTGGCAAAATGTTAACATTACAAACACGGATATTAAACCAGGCATAGTGGCACATGCCTGTAATCCTATACTTGTGAAGTCGAGACAATAAGATTGCCATGAGTTTGAAGCCAGCCTGGGCTATATAGTGAATTCAAGTCCAGTCTGAACTACACAGCAAGATCTTGTCTCAAAAACAGAAATGAAGATTAAATACTTACCTTTTTTTTCCCTACATAGATGGGGTCATATTTCCTCCTCTAAAAACTGATGTGCAGGGAGAAAGGGAAGAGCACATAGTGGGCTTTTCACATATCCTATATTGCCTTACCTGAATGGATTCCAGCATGGATTTTCAGCTGGATGCTGGGCTTTTATGGAATGTCAAAGGTCTCGTACATACCACCACACTAAGGGCAATGTTTGCTACATCCCCAGCATGGAGCATCGCACTAGCCTTGGGCACCCAAGATAACACCATCTAAAAACAAATCAAACAAAGGCACCCTTCCATATACTAAAGTAGACTGTGATATTTTTAAAGGCTACTGGCAAGAGCTTACCATCCTGAACCTTTACCTAGACCTTCCTTCATAGCAAGCATAGTTTGTGTAGGGTAAAGGGCCTGGAAAACACTTTGAAAATTGGACCTTTGGGGGCAAAAGCCACTGCAAGTAACTGGACATGAACTGATCCAGTAAATTTTCTGGTCCACGATGTAAGAGATTTGTCCATTAGCAACTATTAACCAATGATTCTTATACCCAAGTAGCATTTCTCTCACCTATACTCAGCTTCAAAAGAAAGTTTGGGAGTAACCAGCCACATTTCAGTCAATTTCTTAAATGTGGGTTTTTTTCCACTGACAATAGGACTCCAGACTGCAGCTACTGAGGACCACAAAAAGTAATGAAATTATACACTGAATACCAGTTCTTTGATTTCCAAAAGGCCCTTTAGTGCAGTGAGAGAGCTGCTTATGGAACAAGAGCCAAGTAACCTTCAAGAAGCAGTGGACCTTCAACAGATATGGAAAGTTCATAAAGGTCAACTCCTAGGTTCAATGTGTCAACCTATGAGCAAAATAGATTTCCTAACTCAATACAAAATAAGCCAGGAAGTGAATGTCTTGGAAAAGCTGGCCTTCTTTAGAGAAATGTGACAAAATCCCAGAAGCTTAAAAAAGCATACTCTGTAAGTAATTCTCTAAGGTAGGGATCTGAGTATAGGGGTGAGGGATAATAAGCAAGGTCTGCAGGATCAGAACATTGTAGAGTCATAATGAGCATTGGTACAGTACAGGAGAATTTGGATGCTTAGACACTGACCTTTACTGCTATTCTGTTCTGGATAGAGTAACTGACTGGGAGCTTCATTAAAAGAATGATGATGAAAGATGCCTTCAACCTTTGTGGCATTGTTGTATAAGTGGGTAGGGAGACACTTGCTGCTCTGCACACCCACTCTATTTCTTCGTAGATTTAAAAAGTGCTGCTTCCAGATATCATCCAACGCACACATACACACACACACACGCACACAGAGTTGCCATGGCAATGGAGGAACAGTCTAAATAAAAATATATATTGAGGCCATGTCTGTATGGAGTCAACAATTCAGATGTTTTGGAAAAAATGTTTTTGTTTTTGGGGGGTAGGAGAAATTATTTGCTCCCGGCAGCCAGAAAAACACTATGTCTAAACTGTATACAGTGGTCCTGCCTGAGTACTGACTCCTGGGATACTGAAATTAAAGTATTGCTATTTAAGGTATCACCTATGTTTTAGCAGAGATCTCTGAGTGGGGTTTGCCAATCTCCCTTAGATTCTAACCGACCAAGAGTCCTAAGAACTAGACTACTGAAAAATAACTGTCAAACCAGTACAGCACAAAGTTCTGGTTGAGGGAGATTGTGTTTCTTAAGAACCTCAAATGTCACCCAGCATGCTCAAGGTCACCAGGGAGCCACCATGTGCTGAATGGCACAGCTGAAGGCTTCCACAGTGAACTCCAACTGGCTGTGCAGTGGCCAAGACCTTGCTCAGAACTGCAGGACCTCACTAAGAACCTGGTAGGGTCCTGCCCAGAGCCCCCAAATAGTCTGGGACCTTTGGTTTGTAGCTTGGATCCTGGTTGGGCCCCACCCATCATCCCCCAGGTCGATGGGGAGCCACTGTGCTTAGTGGTGTGAGCCAAAGTCCTGCCCAGTGTACTCCACCTGCCATTCAGCCTTGGTACACCACTCAGAACCTGGTAGGGCCCTGCCTAGTGACCTCATGCAGCCAGGGAGCTTCAGTGAGCCAGGCGGGGAACGCTGAAGGTTCACGCAGCATACTCCCCCCATTTGGGGAGTCTTTGAGTGCCACTAGGGACATGATAAGGCCTGCCTAACATCCCCCATTCAACTGGGGAAACTCTCTGCAGTACAGATAGCAATCCTCAACCCAAGAAACAACTGAGACTTTGCATTCAGCTGCCCCAGGGGAATACAGGAAAATGACAAAATGAAAGAGCAAAATGCAATCTCAAGCCTCCAGCACATCCCAAACAAGTCTAGGAGACATGGACATAGAAGAAAATGTAAGTCATAAACCTGAAACTTACAGAATGATAGCAACTGAAGTAAAGAAACAACTCCATGAAGCTGTAAAGGAACTCAGATAAGAAATAATCTCCCACATAAAAGAAGAAATGATAAACATAATGCAAGAAATGCTGAGCACATCTAAAGAAGACATAGTTTAAAAAAACAGAGGAGCATGGCAAAATGATGGAAACCATGAATGAACAATATAAGAAATAACTAAAATGCATGAAACAGATTCAAAGAGATAGCCAAGAAATCAAGAATTCCATCAAAAGTGGGAAAAACTGCCTCACTGAATGTGAAGATAGACTTTCAGACCTAGAAGACAAGATTACAGCTAGTGAACAGGAAAGGAAAGATCTTTAAAAATAACAAAGAATCAGAAAGTAACAATTCAACAATTACAAGATGATGCAAAGAAAAATAATATAAGATTAATAGGTATAAATGAAAAAGAAGGTGGCAACACAAGCAATATCAAAAGGCTATTTACAGAAGTAATAGCTGAAAATTTCCAAACATGGGAAAGGAAGCTTATATACAAATAAGTGAAGCATATAGAACTCCAAATAGTCATAACCAAAATAGATCTATACCCAGACATATAATAATTAATGTACCAGAAATTCAACATAAGAACAGAATATTAAAAGCTGTTAGAGAAAGGAAACAAATCACCTATAAAGCAAAGCCCATCAGAATCACAGCAGACTTCTAAACACAAACAATGAAGTCAGGAAGAGCATGGAGTGAAGCATTTCAAATCCTAAAGGAAAACAGCTTCCAACTCAGATTGATGTACCCTGCAAAACTATCCTCCAAAATTGATGGAGAAATAAGATACCTCCATGATAAAGAACAACTGAAGAACTTCATGACCACCAAACCAACCCTGCAAAGAACACTAAAAGATATTCTAGATAGACAGAAAAATAACTATGACTTCAAGAACACCAACAGAAAAAAACAACAAGCAAGGCAAACAATTAAACAGAGGGGAAAGGTAAAGATTCAATAGCAGAAAGCTAACATGACAAAAATAAGCCAATATGTAGCATTTATAACCAACAATGTAAAATGGCCTCAATTCACCAATCAAAAGAAACAGACTGGCAGAATGTATAAAGAAACAGTATTCAACCATATGCTTTATATAAGAAACCCATCTAACCCAAAAGGAAATTCATAGACTGAAAGTCAAAGGATAGAAAACAATATTTCATGCAACAGGAACTCCCACAAAAGCAGGAGTAGCTATTCTGTTTGCAGACAAAGCGAACTTCAAACCAAGAATGATCAAAAGAGATAAAGTAGATCACTGCATACTGGTTAGGGGAAAACTTCAAGAGAAAGAGATAACAATCTTGAATATATATGCACCAAATATGGGAGAACCCAGCTATATAAAACAAATATTAATAGAAATGAAAAATCAAATAAGCAACAACACAATTATAGTGGGAGACCTTAATACCCCATTGACACAAAGAGACAGATCAATTAAGCAGAAAGTCAGCAAAGAAATAAAAGAACTTACTCAAATTTGTGGACAAATGGACTTAGTAGACATGTGCAGAGCATTCCACTCAACAGCATCAGAATATACATTCTTCTCAGCTTCACATGGGACATTCTCTAAACTAGACCATATACTAGCCCATAGAACATGCTTAAGTAAATGCAAAAGAATTGAAATTATCTTATGCATATTTTCTGAACATAGTGCCATAAAACTGGAAATTAATGACAAACAAAACAGCAAAAACTCCATAAACACATGCAAATTAAATAATACCCTCCTGAACAATCAATGAGTCACAGAAGAAATTAAACAATATTCACAAGCAAACAAAAATACAAATACAACTTACTGGAACTTGTGGGATGCAATGAAAGTGGCCCTCAGAGGGAAATTTATTGTGGTGAATTCCCACATCAGGAAAACAGAATGAGCAGAAATAAACAACCTGATGCTACACCTCAAACATCTAGAAAAAGAAGAGGAAGTCAAACCCAAAGCCAAAAGGAGGGAAGAAATTATGAAGATCAGAGCAGAAATTAACACAACAGAGACTAAGAAAGCAACGTAAAGAATTAATGATCAAAGAGTTGGTTCTTTGAAAGAATAAATAAAATTGATAAGCCATTAGCCAATCTTACTTTAAAAGGAAAAAAAACCCTCAAATTCATGCAATAAGCAATGAAAAGGGTGAAATCACTACAGACCCTGTGGAAATACAGCAGATCATCAATACCTACTTCAAAAACCTTTTCACTTATAGGCTTGATAACACAGAAGAAATGGACAGATTCCTAGAAACCTTTGAATTACCAAAGCTGAATCAAGAAGATGTAAAACTGCTGAATAACCCATTTTCAGTTAATGAAATTGAAAAGGTAGTTAGAACCTTACCAACAAAGAAAATCCCAGGTCCTGATGGATTCACTGCTGAATTCTACAAGAAATTCAAGGAAGACTTAATGCCAACACTCCTAAACTCTTCAGTGAAATTGAAAGTGAAGCAATTCTTCCTAATTCATTCCTGAAGCAAGCATTACCCTAATACCAAAACCAGAGAAAGACTTAACCAAAAAAGAGAACTACAGGCCAATCTCCCTAACGAACATAGATGTAAAAATCCTCAATAAAATACTGGCAAACAATGCAGCAAGTCATCAAGAAGATTATACACCATGACCAAGTGGGATTCATCCCAGTAATGCAGAGATGGTTCAATGTATGCAAATCAATAAGCACAATATATCATATCAATAGAGCCAAAGAAAAGAATCACCTGATCATTTCAATAGACGCAGGTAAAGCTTTTGATAAAGTCCAACACTCATCCATGATAAGAAGCCTACAGAAAATCAAAACAGGTTGTCTTTACTTCAATCTGATAAAAACCATCTATGGCAAATGCACAGCCAGCATTATATTAAATGGTCAAAAACTGAAAACTTTCACTGTAGAATCAGGAACAAGACAAGGCTGTCCACTATCACCACTCCTATTCAACATAGTGCTGGAAACATTAGCCAGAGCAATTAGACAAGAGAAAGAAATAAAAGGAATAAGGATAGGAAAAGAAGAAGTAAAATTATCATTATTTGCAGATGACATGATACTCTACATAGAAGACCCCAAAACTCCATTGAAAGACTTCTGGATGTAATAACCAAATTCAGTAATGTAGTTAGATACAAAGTTAACACTCAAAAATCAATAGCATTCCTGTACACAAACAACAAAGTCACTGAGAGAGAAATAAGAGGAGCCACACCCTTCACAATAGCACCCAAAAAAATGAAATACTTAGGAATCAATCTAACAAAGGAAGTAAAAGATCTATTCAGTGAAAATTACAGTACTCTGAAAAAAGAGATCAAAGAGGATCTCAGAAAATGGAAAGACATTCCTTGTTCATAGATAGAAAGAGAAAACATCGTGAAAATGGCCATTTTCCCAAAATTGTTATGAAGATTTAATGCAATTCCAATCAAAATACCATTAGCATACCTCACAGATCTAGAGAAATCAGTCCGGAAATTCATCTGGAGCCGGAAGAGACCTAGAATAGCAAAGGCAATTCTGAACAACAAAGGTAAGGCATGAAGCATCATGATCCCCAACCTGAAACTGTATTACAAAGCTACTATGGTAAAATCAGCATGGTACTGGAATCAAAAGAGACCTGAAGATCAATGGAATAGATTAGAAGATACAGCCACAACTACAAACATACTTAGCCACCTCATCTTTGACAAAGGGACCAAACATGTACACTGGAATAAAGATAGCCTCTTTAACAAGTGGTGCTGGAAAAACTGGCTTGCCATATGTCAAAAACTAAAACTAGACCCATGCCTATCACCATGCACTAAACTAAAGTCAAAATGGATCAAAGATCTAAATATTAAAACAGAAATACTAAATGTTCTGAAAGACAAAGTAAGTAGAAATCTTGAAGACAAAGGGATAGGCAGAGAATTCATGAACAAAAATCAAACTACATGGGAAATACTTCCCAGAATCAACAAATGGGATCTCATCTTATTAAAAAGTTTTTTCATGTCAAAAAAAATCTCTAACAGAGTGAAAAGAAAACCCATGAATTGGGAAAAACCTTAGCCACCTGTTCGTCAGACAATGACTTCTATCTAGAACATATAAAGAATTTTTAAAAATCAGACCCCAAAATTCAAAGACCCAATCCAAAAATGGTCATCTGAGATGAATACACACATCTCAGCCAAAGAAATACAAATGGCAAATAAATACACGAAAAAATGTTCAGCATCACTGGTCATTAGAGAAATGCAAATTAAAACAACACTGAGATTCCATCTCACTCCAGAAAGAATGGCCAAGATAAAAAAGAATCACTCAATAACAAATGCTGGAGGGACTGTGGGGGAAAAGGAACTCTTCTGCACTATTGGTGGGAGCGTAGACTGGTGCAACCACTGTAGAAATCAGTGTGGAGGTTCCTCAAAAAGCTGGGACTGGAGGTCCCATTCAACCCAGCTATTTCGCTTCTGGGCATATTCCCAGAAGAACAGAAAACATCATACCACAGTGATATCTGTGCACCCATGTTTATAGCAGCACAATTTGTAATAGCTAAATCTTGGAAACAACCCAAATGCCCATCAACTGAGGAATGGACAAAAAGATGTGGTATCTTTATACAATGGAGTACTACTCAACACTAAAGAAAGATCACATTGAGTCTTTTATAGGTAAATGAATGTGACTTGAGACCATACTCATAAGTGAAATAAATCAAACTCATATATGTAGATACTGTATTGTCCCCAAGTGTAAGAAACTGAAACAGTAAATAAGATACAAAATCTTCAATAAATATTGTGAAAGGATAAGAAACTGCTCAAAGAGGAAAAACTAACTCAGACAGGGAAAAAGATAAAAGAAGGAAGGGAAATAAAAAAAGATATAAACTTGTGTATATACACCTAAGATTACTAAGATGATTGTACTACTAATTCTATTAGTTCTTGGAACAAAACAGTTAACATTCATGTCTTAGTTACTTTTTACTCGTTGCCGAGACAAAATACCTGACACCCAAAATTAGGAAAGGAAAGGTTTATTCTTACAGTTTCTCGGGAGTTTCAGTCCATAAGTTGGCTCCAAGGCAGCATGGGATGACGGGGCTACAGTTCATGGTGGCTGCAAGCTGCAAGGCACGCTGGCGAGAGAGAGACAGGATGGAAGAGGAAGCGGAACAGCAAGCGGAAGAGGAAGACCTGCCTTCCCTTACACTGTATCTCAGCTCCAACCCTGGTTGTGGGCAGCATTCACATTGCTAATCCCAGCGCTAGACAACAAACTGAACACAAGCAGCCCCATCAAAAGTATGAGGACTTGGGGGTACATAGCATATTACCTGATACAATTCATATGATTTGATCAATTTTGCATGTCTGTATCTGGTAATTTGAGTAACACTTTTGAAGATAACTATGCAAAGCAATGAACTTGTTATGTTCCTACCACCTTGTTTTGAAAACCAATATTGTTATTGTTTTGGGCTCTGTTATTGTTATTTATTTGACTCTTTTTTCTTGTTTTTCCTGTCTTTTATTTTGTTTTGTTTCATTTTTCCTTCTAATACAGAAAGGATAAATGTACATGTATTGGCTTATATATGCCTAGAACTTCTTCCAAAGAGTTTACAAGAACTGATTTTATTATGTGTGATGATAAGAACAGCTACATTGAAGAAAATGAAACATTATGATAGCCATTGCTTATTTCTTATCATCTTGTTTTGAAGCCCAGTAATGCTTTTATTCTTTGTTTTGATTGGTTTTAGTCTGTTTTCTATTATTTGATTTCAATATGTGTGAAGGTATGGACAGCTATTTTGAAGAAAACAAGAGACATTATGGTAGCTATTACTGATTTCCTGTCATCTGGTTTTGAATGCCCATAAAGCCCTCATCCTTTTGTTTTGATTGGTTTTATACTGTTTTGTTGTGTTTTGTTTTAATTTAATTTATTGTGTGTGAAGGTATGGACAACTATTTCAAAGAAAACAAGAGATATTATGGTAGCCACTGTTGTTTCCTGTTGTCTTGTGTTGAAATCCTGTGTTACTTGAATTGTTATGTTATAATCTGCTTTGTTCTGTTTTGTTTTCTTTTCTTTTCTTTAAAATAAAAAATTTAAAAAGAACCACGAATATAAATCCACCAGTGGTTTTTCCTCTTGTAAAAATTCTGAAATTCAGTTTGAATTTGATTATCTGAGGAGCTCATAAATCACTTAGGCAACAACATAATCTAAATTATAGCCCAAGTAATCAGAAAAAGTAATATACACCTAACAAAGTTGTCTTATTTATAATGAATGAGAATCTTAGTTAATCCATTTCTACAAAACTATTGAATTCCTTACACACAGGAAGGAATCATTAAGAATCATTAGTTAAGCAATTACTTTGTGGTGAACACTGAGGTTACAGAGAGATATAAAGATAAAGGAAGTCTACCACATAAAGCAAATAAGATTTCAAGAATCAAGTGAGGCTTGAACTGAGTTTCATAAAAAAACCTAAAATTTATTCATCCTGAACTTTTAAGTGGGAAATATTACAGATAAAAAACATGAAAGTATGGGATGATTTGGGTGTTACCTGCTTGAAGATAGAAGATGCCTTCACTTCTGACATCAGCGTCAAGTTTTGTGATGCCTCAGGCTATCCTGACTTCAGACTGGTTGGCTACAAATTTGGGAGCTACTCCAACTGCCTTCAGGAAAGTGTTATATGTACTGTAAATGTTTAATTGTAGAAAAGGGATACAAATTAAAATCAGCCAAGGGAAGAGATATGTTGGGCAGAAGATACTCTGCAGAAAAGCAAAGGGAAATCAGGCTGCATAGCGAAAAATTAACTTTACCCTAAACAAGCTCAGGCCTTTGCCCCTGGCTCCTAGGAGAGATCTTTGGATCCCTAGAAAGTCTTGCTTGGTTGGAGGCTTTTCCTAACAGTCTAACAATATGACTTAAAATGGTGGCCTTAGGTCATATAATATCAGTTATGACCTCTGGAAGAACTGATGACTAAAGGTACTAGTCTGATCTCTAGGAGCAGTTGTAGACTAGAGGTCAACCATGTGGGCAATATGGGAACAGGCTCCAATAAAAGATCTGAACAAGAAAGGCGTGAGTGAAGTTCTGCAACTGGCAATGCTTTGTGTGTCCAGAAGGAAGTTATCTGGACATGACTCCATAGGGATAGAGTAACTGGCAGGTCATACTTGGACCTCTCCTGAACTCTGCTCAACATGTCTCTTCCCTTGGCTGATTTTAATTTGTATCCTTTTTCTACAATGAAACATTTACAGTACATATAACACTTTCCTGAAAGCAGTTGGAGTAGCTCCCAAATTTGTAGCCAACCAGTCTGAAGTCAGGATAGTCTGAGGCATCACAAAACTTGAAGCTGATGTCAGACGTGAAGGCATCTTGTTGAAACTATTCTCTCAAACTATACAATTGAATAAACTCATTGGAAAAGTTGAGGAAGATAGTTACGTGAGGCACTGACTGCAAGCCTAAAGAGCCTGGACAATTAAGTTCCTGATCACAAGAACAAGATAAGGAAACTACGGTTTCATCTCATAACAGTGAAAGAGACAAGAGGCAAGAAGACTGGTTAGGGAACTACTTCTGTCAGATGTTTGAAAATGAAGATCTGATCCAGAAAAAGAAAGGGGAAGATTTGAATACCACTTATAGAGACTATATGCCATGCCAGGCATCATGAGTACTTTATATGCTTTTAGTACTCAAAACAATCTATTAGAATGGAAAAAAATTATCATGCCTGTATTTCAGATAAAAAGAGCTGAAACAAAGAAAAATTGGTTAATTTGCCTAAAATCACCCAGCGGGAAAGTGGAAGCGCTGAGATTTGAACTCAGCTGGAATCTGACTGCAGAACTTGACTCGTGATCATTCTACCACATGTGGTAAAATGATCATAGCATTTTCTGGTCATATGAATATAAGTAAAAGGTCAGGAAGAGTAAAGAATGACTCTAGGATGTCACACATTTATAACGATAAAGATATGGATGCCCCTGTAGCCTGTCCTATTTCACCATGAGTGAAAAGAACATGATCCCAGGAGATGTCAGTCATAGTCTCAAATCTGCCATTAACAATGGGATTTTGGGTGAGTCACTAACTTTCCTGGGCCCCAGGTCCCATCTCAGTTGAATAAATCTCTAAATTCTTTGCCAGCCATGAGAAGTAGCACACTGAGTAGCTAGCAGCATGAGCTCTTGAATCTAACAACTTTGGTCTTGCCTCTGCATTTTCTAGCTGTTTAAGCCTGGGTAAGTAACAGAGCCTTCACATTCTCTCCTAAGAAATGGGGATTATGATAATATTTGAGTCATAAGAATGTTAAGAGAATATTTAAATGTCAACTATAATCAACAATCCACATCAAATCCTTAATATAATGGCTGGCAAATGACTGCATTCATTTGATACATGGTAGTTTTAGTGTTAGTTTTTCACCTCTAACATGCCATGAGATACCACAGAACATGTTAGCCCAGAAGCTACTATTCCAAACAATTCCATTGGCCATAGACAGATGTGAACAATCAATTTTTCAATCTTTATCAATCATGATGATAGAAACTAATAGTTCTTAGCTATCCTTTATGTGAGCATACCATTCCGTACTTTACTGTGTGATATCCATCATTGTCTAGTGCCGTGGGGATATGTAAAATAAACAAAAGTGCACAGTGACACATAGCCAAACTGTGCAACAACCGTAAAACAGATAACACTGAAAGATGAATATTCAGCATCATATCAGACTCTGACAACAACACACAATAAACTTCAGCACTTCCATTAAGCATAACAAAGCAGAAGTACTTTGACTGCAATAAAGTCCTAGCTCCCCAAGTACTCAATCCATTTTTTATCAATACCAATCAAAATCTACTTTAAAGCTGTCCAAAAGATTTTTTCATCTTTTTTTATTATTCCTTCAACAGTGGACATCAGGGATAGTATGATGACCCTAACCTAGATTTCTATATAATGAGACTACCCTTGGTGAATAAAGAAAAATCTTTTAAATCTGGGGATTATTAAAAATCAAAATCCCTGCTTACTATGCATTTAGTGCCCTATTTACTCATTAACTGTGAGATCTGTTAAAAGCCATCATCTTTTGCTGGGAGCACATTTGGATCTAAACATCTGTTCAATGGTTCTGAATTAGAGGTGTAGGGAAGAAAAGCCAAAAAATAAAAACGGAATGTAAGGAAAATTCAGATTAATTCCATTGTCATGTATGAAAGCAACTTTGATTTGATAATGTAGTGCTTTCTAGTAACAAAAGACAAGAAATTGGATGAGCAGAGTAGTAGTTTCGTCAGTTCTTCAGTAAGGACTGGAAAGAAAAGGAATTATGTGAGTTGCGTGACTGATGCAATGACATTCATGAGCAGCAGGTCAAGTGAAGAAGGCAGAGTTAGAGAAGCATAATTCCTTCTTCATTGTGGTTATTGGCCTCAGTCCTTCTGTTCATTATGATGCAAAGATACAGCTCCTGTCTATTGTAGTCATCCTTATAAGCTCAGGAGTTATAACACTAACATAGTGCTTGGCACATGAGGATTTGAGGTAGAATAGGAGAAATAGGTAGGAAGGAGACAAGAAAAAAAATCATAATTTTAAAACTATCTTGTTAATAAAACTGTAACTTCAGAAAACAATTAAATTACTCAGGTTATCCATGTCTGTAGTCCATATCTTTACCCCTAGGATTGTTTTTGCTATGAACTAAGATAAGGGAGGATTTGTAACAGGGGCCTAAAGGCTGGAGCAACAGATGTACAATAAGTAAATGAAAACAGAATAAAGTTTTTGCCTCCATTTTGCATTCTTTCATACCCTAAAACTTTGGAGATAGGTATGTTAATCATTCAGGAAATGTGGGTGAAACAAGGTTTTTTAGTCTTATCCTAGCTCATCCCCCTTCAAGATTGAGAACACCAAAATAAAAGGAACTAGTTTCCAGGATTTAAAGGGATATCCAGTTACTAGCTTTTATGATGACCAGTTCTAAGTATCCCCCCACCCAGCAATGGTTAGCAGACTCCAGCCATTGGCATCATAATCACAGAGGTACCTCAGATTCCAGTAGAGCCTTGCACAGCTACAAGATCAAAATTAAGACAATGATCATCAGATCCCAGCCCATCACACCACCCCATAAAACTGGTCCTTCTCTTTGTTATGAGGTCATTCTGAGCTTCTTCCTCAGAGTAAGCACCCTCCAGTAACCCTAGTTGGATTATTTCCTATTCTCTCTTACTGTGTAACTCTACCTAATAAACCTATCCATGTCTCACACTGATGCATCCTGAAATTCTTTTCCCATGACATGAATCAGAAACATGCTCATTGAGGCCCAAACTGAGGGCCAAATTGAGGGCCCCTACTTCTTTCTTTGGGGGACCTCTTCAGAGACAGTCCAGTGACAGCACTCTCAATAATTGTCCATTGAGAAAGTTGAATTATAAATATTTTCTAAATCTATTTTCAGTTTGTCTGGTAAGGAAACATTTTGTTGTTCACATTTCAACTTATACAGTTAAAACAAATTAAAAATTATAATGATTGTTCAAATAATAATTTCATCTAATTATTGTTCCATATTTGCTACTTTATTTACTTCCTTCCCTCCCTGGCCATGAGGAAAGGGAAAACACTGAAATAAATAAATGGAGGTGTCCCAGTAGCACAATTAACACATGGTACTTATAAGGGAAAAATGGGAGCAGGTGTATCAAAGGTTACTGAGTTGAGTTCCTGAAAGTCTGACCACAAAAGTAAATGTACAAAACTAGTTCACTTCTCTTAATTTTGAATAGAGATGATTCTTAGTGTCACAACCTTGTGGACTTAGCTACTCAGGGGCTGAGGTGGGAGTATCACTTCAGCCCACAAGTCCGAGACCAGCCTGGAAAACATAGTGAGTCCCTGTCTTAAAAAAAAAAAAATAGAGATGGTTCTAAACTCAAATTAGTAACCTGAATGCCAACTCTGAAAAAACCTACTGGCATAATGAAGGCTAAAAAGATTTATCTTCTAAGAGCTTACCCCTTAGGAAGGTTAGACTTTTTATACAAATGTAAATGATTAACTTTCATTAATTCCAGCTTTGTTCCCACTAACATATATTGCTGCATATTTAAGGAAATTGACTGATAATCACTCACAAGCAACTCCTATGGTTTCTGCTTCGTAGTCATCATAATGAGCTATGGCTTCATCAGAAGGAAATTCAGGAAATTCCCTCACCCATTGTGGTGCACACCCACCTGAAAGCTGAGGGAAGATTTTGATGTCACTGGAAAAGAGTATTGAGGTAGAAAAAAGTTATGTCAAGCAACATAAATAGCAAGACCTAATTAAGAAATGGTACCTCCTTGTTCAGCAAAAATTTTTAAGCTCTCTGAAAGCTGAGCCAGGTCAACCAGAAAGTGACAGGCTAGTTATATTCTTAGTTGTTTGTGACATGTTCAGATGTTTCTTATTTTGTTCTGTTTTGGTTTTTGGTTTGGTTTAGTTTTGAGGTTTTGATGTTGATTTTTTTATTGTTCAGCCTCACTTTAAACTGTGTTGATATAGTCAAAGCTGGGACAGCTTGTTTGATGAGAACTCCATCCCCTAGCATCTGGACTCTCCCTGTTTCTGTCCATCAAATGAAACGGTTTATATAACAAGAGATTTACATAGAGTGAGACAGCTGTGCAAGGCTTATTTAGAGAAGTCCTAAATTGAGGTCAGTTTCGTTACCCATTATCCTGATTCCTACCTAAATTCTAGATTTTCAGTTTCTTGTTTTTCAGTGGTGTTTTCATCTCTTCGCAATAATATCTATTGATTATTTGAGATTATAACAGACTATTGGCTGAAAAATGACTACCCTGCCTTCCCCCAGCCCTACACCAGTAGAAAATCACCATCATGATACAGCATAGCTCTGAGCCTACCTTAGGATACTATCCCTCAGTTTCTCCATCTGTACAACAGGGAAGGTCTTGTGCCCATCCCCCTTAGGGTCTAGCTGCTTTGAGTGCCTGTAGTAAACTTCAAATTGTTTGCAGTTTCAACCTTTCATCCTCATAACTTACAGTCTTAATTAATAGGTTTTTCTCTGAATTTCCATAATTTTCTCACAGACAAGGCAACCTTGGTTCTGTAACCATTGTATTCTTCATTAATGGAAGGGAAGAATCCCATAATCTTTTGACTTCAGATTTTAAAACACATTGCCTAAAATGAAGGATACCTTTCTAAAGCAGTTTCCTACTGCTTTTTGCTAAAACAGATGCCATCTAGCTCTAAGAAATTGATTTAGGTATTTCAAAAATGAAAGGGTGGGAGGAGTGATTTAACCAAATCACTCCAACCTACTTTATTGGCTGCCCAAATGGTAAACTCACTGCTCCTTTACTCAAATATCTGTATTTTCTTCTGTTGCAGATATTATTTACTCTCTGATAGTCACACTAAACTGTATAACCCTGGAGCAGGTTGTTTCATGATTCTGCCTTTCGTGTTGAAATTCTAACTCTAGCTGTATTAATTTACTGGGAAAAAATGGACACACTGGTAATTTCAAGCTTAGCAAGGGTGGCTTTGTCTTAAGTCTTCAGCAACTTGTTTTAGTATGAATTAGAAGAGTTGATTATCCTCAAAGAAAAGGACCCCATGACCCACTCTTGATGTCTGCAGCATCAGTTGTTTCCAATGGCAGCCTTGATTGTCCTGTCCTCTATACACAGTCAGGAGGGTATTGTTTGCTCAGCCACAGTGGATTTGTACCTGGCCAAGCATGCTTCCTAACCCAGGATCTCCTGTAGCCACTGTTGATTTGGAGCCAGGGGTGTTATCAGGGTGGATAATTAAGGTGGGGTTCACTGAAGAATGGAAGCACCACCTGTGATATCACTGGCATCACCCTTTACTGAGCTAGCACTTTGGTGGTTGAGATAGATGCCTCCCCTCACTTAAGACATTTATTACAGGAACTGAGACCTCTCAGGGTGAGTTAAGCAGACCCATCTCTTCCCCTGCAGGGATCTTCAATTTAGAGTGAGCAGAGGCAGCATTGTTAGTTCAGAGAGCTCCTGAGCTTTGCACTTTGAAAGGGGGGGAGTGTTTTGTTCCCCAAAAGTGGCTATTACCTTCTTCATGGGGAGTTTTTTCCTAAATATGAGCTTGTACAAAAATGGCTTTACCCTGTCTTCCTCTACTGTTGGGGATTTAAAAATCTAAAATTATTTGAAGGCTGTTTGAAGATGCAAATCAACTAAGATCTTCACTCTGGCTACAGGGAAAAAACAACCAGTGATTTACTGGGTACATTTAGAACTCATTTTGCTTGCAGGAAGCTTAGGACCCCCCTCGAGGGATAAAGGATGAATATTTATTGCAGTCTAATAATAGTGGGAAAATCAGATATTTTATTTTTTTCAGAGAAAGAAATAGGGTGATATTTTTATATTTCCCTCAGGAATTTCTATCTCAATAGCCATTTTTGGTATACATATTCATAATCTACCCTAGTAATATGCTAAATACTTATAATGCAGTATGATCAGACTATATTGCTATTTCTTCTATGCATTGTTAATTGAGGAATATAAAACATAGCCAGTCTTCAAACCAGTATTTACATAGTTCCTACCATGTCTCAGAAACTAAACTAAACACTGGGAGATGTAAATAAAATTCTGTTACCTTTGCCCAGCATGGTGGTGCATGCCTGTAATCCCAGCACTTGGGAAGCTGAGGCAAGAGGATTTCCACAAGTCTCAGGCCAGTTCAGGCTACACAGTGAGTTCAGAAGTAACATGCTCCTTTTATTGATTGTTTCACTTAACCTTCACACTAGCCTTGTTATTGTTATATCCTTCATTTTACAGATGAATATATGGGGGCTTAAAGAGACTGAGTCATGCAATGGCAGAAATAAAATCTGAACTCAGGATGGTCTGGCTCCAAAGCTCTTGAGATTTCACCTAAATAAAACAGAAAAATAAATCTATTGTAAACTAAGGTGAAAAAAACTAGAACCAAAAGAGGGACTGAAGGTACAGAATACAGTGAACACTACAGGAGGTAGTTGATGGAGAAAAGGCCATCAAGTTTTTCCTTTCTTCTGGCCACTTCAGAAAGAATGGCCAAGAACAAGGAATCAACCAATAATAAATACTGGAGGGGCTGTGGGGAAAAAGAAACCTTTCTGCATTGTTAGTGGGAGTGTAGACTGGTGCAACCACTGGGGAAATCATTGTGGAGATTCCCCAAAAACTAGGATTAGAGGTCCCATTCATCCTAGTTATTCCCTTGCTGGGCATTTTCTGAAAAGAATTGAAAACATCATACCACAGTTAAATATGTGCACCCATGCTTATAGCAGCACAATTTGTAATAGCCAAATCTTGAAAACAACCCAAATGCCCATCAATTGAGGAATGGATAGAAAAGATGTGATATTTTTATGCAATGGAGTACTACTCAGCTACAAAGAAGATGTATCGGATGATATGCTATGTACCCCCAAGTCCTCACATACTTTTGATGGGGCTAAGTCTGGCCCTTGCTTGTGTTCGATTTGCCGTACCCGCCCAGGGGTGGAGCCGACATACAGTGTAAGGGAAGGCGGGTCTTCCGCTTCTGCTCTCTCTCTCTCTTGCCAGTGTGCCTTGCAGCTTGCAGCCGCCATGAACAGCAGGCCTGCCACGCCACACTATCTTGGAGCCAACTTACGTATGGACTGAAACTCCTGAGAAACTGTAAGAATAAACCTTTCCTTCCCTAATTTTGGGCATCAGGTATTTTGTCTCGGCAACAAGCGAAAAGTAACTAAGACAGAAGGATTAACTCAGGCTTTTATATGCAAATGGATGTGACTTGAGACCATACTCATAAGTGAAATAAATCAGATTCACATGTGTAAATACCCTGTTGCCTCCCTAGTGTAAGAAACTGAAAGAGTAAATAAGATCCAAAATCTACAATAGATAATGTGAAAGGGTAAGAAACTGCTCAAAGGGAAAAAACAACTGGGACAGGGGAAAGGAGAAAAGAAGGAAGGGAAAAGGAAAAAGATAAATTTGTGTATCTATACATAAGATAGCTGAGACGATTACACTACTAATTCTATTAGTTCATGGAAAAGAACAGTAAATACTCACATGGTTTGATCAATTTTGCATGCCTATATCTGGTAATCTAAGCAACTGTTTTGAAGATACCAATATGCAATATAACAACCATTGTTAAATTCCTATCATCTTGTTTTGAAAGCCTTATTGTTATTGTTTTGGGTTTTTTTGTTGATGTTTTAATTGTTGTTTGTTTGTCTCTTTCATTTTTTGTTTGTTTGTTTTCTGTGTTATTTTTCTCTTTAAAATACAATAAAATAAAATAATAAAAAATGTTTAGTTTACTTGTTAAGACTGCTAGTTAGTAGTTTTCCCATCTAGTTACACATTATAATCTACTAGTTAGAGCTTCTGAAATTCCAAATGCCTGAATCTTCTACCCAAATAATTATAGCAGAATCCAAGAGGTAGGGGCCAGGCATTACTTTATCATAAAAGCCTCCAAGGGTTGATAATGTGCAGCCAGGATTGACAAGTTCTGTATAAGGTGATGTTGGGCTTTCTGTAATAACTTCACAGGAGCACCCACAGTTGGCACACACTGGGCAATCCTAACTCAGCCAATGGTACTGTAAATCAGGGCAAAGGACAGAAAACTTAGGTCCTGAAGATAATGGGAAATCCATAGAGGTGCCGCAATACTGTGACTAGACATAGCAGCCTGGTTATATGAATTTCATTCTCTCTTCCATCTCCTGCTACCTACTTTTTTTCTTTGTTCGGCTGATCACTGAAACAAAGATCTTGTTCTATTTACTTATTTCAAATAATGATAATACTGATTGGATTTTTATTTATGCCAGGTACTTGCTAAGGGTGTGAGATACATTCATGCACTTAATGGAAACGACACCTCCATGAAGTATGTAGTTTTATCCCTAGTTCACGAACGAAGAAACTGAAGGTCTGAAGCAACTGACCCAAGGGTCATGGAGCTGGGAACAAGGCAGAGGTTGAAAACTAATTCAACCTCCAGAGCCCAAACTCTGAACCATGTCTGTGTTATACTGGCTCCATTCCACTGCCAGGATTGGAATCCTCTACCTTCTTGAACTGCCTCCTGGTCCCCCAAGTACTTCTCTCCCTGATCTGGTTCCCCAAAGTCTGGGCACTTCCTCACAAGTCTCCCAAGATCACTGCTGATAAAATATCCTTTTCCAGCACTGTGGCACATACACTCATAGCACTCTGGGAAGCTGAGGCAAGAGAATAGCAAGTGTGAACCCACTTTGAGCAACTTAGCAATTCAATGTGACCCTGTCTCAGAATTAAAAAATGAAAAGGATTGGGACTGTAGTTTAGTGTAACAGTACTGGGTTCAATCTCCAGTACCCAAAAAGAAAAAAACATTATTTCCTTTACTTTACAGGTAAAGAATTCTCTTCTACCTTCCACCTTTGATATACAGAGAGTTCTGTTAAATGGACTGAGTTACTACAACCCTAGTGCAAATGAGAATGACCCTTAAAAATCCATGTAAGCAGAACTCAGAATTTTAAGAAAAAGATTTTAAATTGTCATTTCCATGGCTTCAGCACCTTGGTCTCAAGAAAGAACATTTCTGAGAAACAAGTTAAATAGAAATACACGAACTAACCAAACAGCGTTTAATATTGGCATCATGTTTCAGTATGGCAGTATATTATAGAGCAGCCAGTCAATTTTTGTTTTTCTTACGTTAGATCTTAGGTCCTTGTTATTACAAGTACTTCCAGGTGTTTTCTGTACTTCTCCATTTAAGCAGTCACAACAAAGAGAAACTACTTCATGGGAACACTTTGCTCCCTGTGTATTAAATCTCTGACTCTTTGAAAGCTCCTATATGGCAGAAAGATTTCAATAGGGGGATCTAGACTTGTAATTATCAGCCTCTTGGGATCCAATAACCAAATCAGCTGAGTGTTCCCTGTGAAGGCTGCACCACTGAGCCTAGCCCCGTATGCGCTAGCAAATCCATGCCTTAATGAGTGAGTCATTGGCTACTTGGGTATAGTTGGAGTGGACTGGGAAATCACCCGTGCTTATGAAAGCCATCATTATGTCCACCAGACTAACTTTGTTGGGATTCATCTTGTATAAAAGCTACTTTGCTTACCTAAATGTAAGTCTTTGATGGGCTGTCTTTCCTGAACCTCTTAGTCAACTGCAGTGATCAAAAGTAATAATATGCACTGATTTACTGACATTGTGAACAGAATTACAGAACTGAACCATTTTAAAATCATCTAGTCCCAGCCTTCTCTTTCTTAACTTTATCTCCACCCACTAGTAAGATATGATTGAGGTTTGCTTTCAGTAGCTTAAACTACAAAATAATATGTGTGATTTTTGTTCATGCTACAAATATAAAATGTGACAATAAAATCTGATATGACGTGATAGTATAGGGAGTCACCCCCAATTCTAATGTGCTACCTGTGTCTGCACTCTTGGACTCACTGAGATAGTCTATTTTTTTATTTTAAAGAAAAGAAATGAAGACCCTTAAGTATTAGGATGGCAGAAGACTGAGGACGTAAGCTCAACAGGGAAAAGAATGCTGTGACTGGAGCTAGATTAAGGAGTTATGTGACATCGCTGGTTGGTCTTGTCTGCTCAGGCACTCTCCCATCAACTGTACTTAACTTTTTCAAGGTCACAATTTTTATTTTGTGTTTTGATGAATTGATTCCTATCAGTAAGAAAATTATTATAAACCTATATGCATGGCTAAAAGTCTAAAGTGTTATGACACTGTTATCATATTTGCAGATGGGGCATTTTGCATATGAACACGTCTGCCCTGTTCATCATCATATAAGTCGCTTTGTCGTCATGTTTTTATGGCACCAGCGTGCTCAGGTGATTCTGCCATGGCTCATCTCTGCTCTTTTCTCTACGTGCTTTCTCTAGAAGGTTTCATCTTCATCCATGGCCACATCACAGGCCTATATTGTTGATCCCTGAATTTCTACCTTCATCTGAGCCTCTTTACCAAGCTCCTGACACATAGTCCAAATGCCTACTGAATCATCTCCACCTAGAGGTAGATTCCAAAAGGGCAAGAAAATGCTCTGAAATTGTTACTTAAGGCAGCAGGCTACTCTTGTGTTTGTTTGTTTCTTGCTTGCTTGCTAGCTTGCTGGCTTGTTTTGTGGTACCAGGGATTGAACCCAGGGCATTCCCAGTGAGATACATCTCTAACCTTTTTATTTTTATATTTTTATTTTGCAACAGAATTTTGCTTAGTCGCTAATTGCCCAAGCTGAACTCAAATTTAAGATCCTCTTTCCTCAGTCTCCCAGAAAGTTGTTATTGCAAACATAGAACACCACACTCAGCAAATATATATATATATATATATATATATATATATATATATATATTTCCAAGACATAACCATGAGCTTATGGTTATCAATGGGATAGCTTCACAGCACTCATCGAGTTCCCTGCCCTTCCTTGCCCTCCTACCTCTGTACAACCTAAAGAGAAAGAACAGCAACCTTCTTCATAATTGGCTCCTCAGAAGGTTTTCTTGTGTGTAGGTGGGAGGAGGGATGAAGAAAAATACAAACAACTTAGCATTGCAATTAATCAAAACAGAACCATGTGTCCAACTTCTCCACTTCAAAAAATATATAACTTAATCCCTCTTAAAGGTACTCTCACATTCACTCATTTATTTATTCATTCATCTAACTAATATTTATTACCTATCATGTACCAGCCATATCTTAGACAGTTATACTACAGCAAGGAGCAAAGAAACAAGGTATTTGCCCTTGTGGGCAATACAGCCCACAAAAAGGATAGGCATTAATCCCCCAAGCATACATAATTTGTCATTTAGCAATAAGACAATAGAAAATGAGAATATAGATAAATGAGCCCATATCAATTACAGACAGTGGAATCTGTGGCAAGTGAGGGAAAGGGGGCATGGAAGGGATAGAAGGGAAATCAGGCCTATGTTTGTATTTACAACCCAGAATGACATATGGATGGAATTAGGAGGCTAAAGGGAACATGCTAGAAAAATAAAAAATAGTGTTCAAAAGTTAAAATGTTGATACTGAGACTCTAAAGGGGACCCAGCACTGGGAAATGATTCCGTCTTAATTACTTTTCTCATTGCCAAGACAAAATATCTGACACCCAAGCTAAAAGAGGAAAGGTTTAGTTAGCTACAGTTTGAAGAGGTCTCAGTCCATAATCAACTGATTCCAAGGCAGGGTGGTGTGGCAGACAAGCAACGCAGAAGAAAAACTGTTTGTGGCAGGCAGAATGTAACAGAACAAGCAAGGGATGATCAAAGTTCTTTCTATTCCTTATATTTTATCTAGGCTATGTAGGGCAGGTAGCATTCACACCCTTAATCCTAATGCCTTGAACCTAGTATTGCGCCATGAATCAATCCCAGTGTCACACACTCTAGATCCAGTCATCTCTGAAAAAGCCCCACCTATGACCATGTGAGGCTTTGGGGGGACATCTAAACACAAGCTATAACAGATTTTATCTCACATTGTTGTAAAAATGATGATGTATGCATATCCATGTTTATAGCAGCACAGTTAATAATAGCTAAATCTTGGAAACAGCCTACATGTCCAGCAACAGATGACTGAATAAAGAAAGTGTGGTATTTATGCACAATGGTGTGGTACTTTGCATAATGAGACCAAAATGTTAAGTGAAATAAATCAGACACACAAGCTTAATTGTCACATGATTCCTCTTATATAAGAAATCCAAAATATAAATAAAGAGCAAAATAAAACATAGATAATAGAAAGTAGAGAACTTATTCTTTCTCAAATGGGAGCAGGATCAAGAGATAGAGGAGGAGGAAAGGAGGGATGGAAGGGAGGGGAAGAGAATAAAAAAAATTAAGATGTGTTATATACATGTACCAACTCCCTACAAGGAATGTAACCATTATGTGCTTCAAACATTTACAGTACTAATTAAAAAATTAGTATCCAAGATAGGGCGAAGGACAAAATCATGAGAGAAAATAAGATTAAAAAAAAAAAACCTAAGTAGCCAAGCATTGGACCCATTTTTCCCATGGGTATTATGATCACCCAAAATTATAATGAAGTAGTATTGAAGGTAGAGAAACAGGGGACCCATGGCTGAATTTGAATCCTTACACGAGAGAACTAAAAAAGAACCCAAGAGCAAGCTGGAGTCTTAAACACATCTCTTCATCTCTATGGGTTTCAATATCTTCTTCTGAAAATGAAAAGGCAGAAATAAATGATTAATAGAGTGACAGTTTTAGTTTTGGATCTCCCAAAGGAAAAGCCGAGATGGTTGATTCAACCACTGAGCCTTGCTCTGACAGGTAAAAAGGATCAAAATGTAGCAGGAAATGCCCCCCAGCCAGTTCCTGTTACAGTTCCTATTACTTCTGTCTTCTAGAAATGGCTGATTTCTGTGATGCATAGCTGGTCACTATGATGCATATTACAAAAACCAATCAATAACTACCAAATACTCTGCCTCTGTACTTCCTGTGCTTATCCCATATTAACCCCAAACTACTAAGGATCAGGGCCTGATATTTTGGGAATGACCCTGATCAGTGTGAATTGATATAAAATAAATGTAAAATAAATCAACCTCCAAATCCTGGGTGACATTTCCAATGTTTCTTCTTGCTATTGCAAAATCAGGAAGCATATAAGCTATCCGTTAAACAGCACTTAGAATTACATAGTGAGTTGGGCTCCCTTTATGACATCCACTATGGAGCCTTTTTAAGTGTCTTAACTAACCACAAAGGAAAGAAAAATCAATTCTACCTCTAATACCTGTCTCTTCTTTCCACTGTATCATTCCCACCATTTAAGAGCTGCTATTAGCTTCTATTACTTCTCCATAATCAAATGTGACTTATTCATCTTGGCATGTTAGAATCTCCACCTGAGATGCTAAGAAACTAAAAGGTAGACTCCAGAAGATGAGCAGATAATAGGATTTTAAATGATTAATATATATTGACCACAAGGAACAATTTCCCAAATTGAAACTTATTTTTTTTAATACCAACATTAACTTTAAAAGGAGGGTGGAGGGGATGGGATGTGGAAGAGGAAGAGGTTGGAGAAGAGACTATCCACCAAAGGGCCACTCCTAGATATCCAGTCATTGCTCATACTCCCCAACACAGGCCTATAGACTGGTCAGCCCTTTATTCCCCACTGTCCCCAAAATCCAAATCTTTTCTCCCCCACATATTCATTTGTATGTAAGACAAAATTATGTCAGCCTAGGCCCTGACATAGACTAGTTCCATATATGTTCTTGCTCCATACAGAAATGGCCTCACTCATCTGCAATGTCTGAGAGACCATTTTCAGATAAAGATACTGAGAGTGACAGCTTTTTTAAATCTGGCTTTGTTTTCAGACTTCATGAGGCCACATTTAATTGAGAAGGTGTTGCTGAAAATTAACTTATTTCAGTATATATTAAAGATAGATAAAACCAGATAACTGGGGAAATGGAAATAATATACAAACCCAAATAGTGTCATTTTGCATGAAGTGAATTATCCATTACTGTCAAGATTTTTCTAATTTGAGAGTTGAAGCAGATTTCTTATCATATATTTTCATCTTTCTTTTTTGCATTTAGTTTTAAAAAATCAAAATTAGTTAATAATTAAATTTCCACATCCCTTAATTTATCTGTTAAATGGCATGCAGAAGCAAATAAAACTAATGGGTCCCACCTTCACTTACCTCCTAATTATACAAATGTCTTTATGACAATTTTGATCATATATATATCACATATGTACATATATTATTTTGATCTATTGTATGGGGGGTAATTTGTGTGGCCTACTGGAGTTTCTAAACCTAGCGGGAAATTTCTCAAAATAAATAAACAAAACCTAACGCAAAGAAGAATTTATTTGAGGTTGCACATCCTGGGGAGCAAAATGCATGCTCAAAGTCGTTGCAATTGGAATATGGTCAAATGAAGCAAATCCCAAGGGATACCTGTGTGCCAGATGCAGCCAGAGTATTTTTAGTCCCACTCTTCTTCAGCTCAATACACCTAGATCTGAATGGGAAGAACTCCTCTTAATACCCAGTAGATTTTACAGTATGTGAATTTTGTTCAATGTTTGTTTAAACCAAAATCATATACTATTCCAAAAATATATATGTATAAATTATCTATCTATCTTCTACCTATCTGTATCCTGGGAAAAGACACAGCATTCTATTTTCCTTAAAACTAGTGTCAGAGGCACCGACCCTGGAGGAGAACCAGAATGGGCCCGTTTGGGCCACAACCCGCTGGGCCCGCGCAGCACAGGTGCACGGGCTTGAAATCAAGGACATCGTATTCCGTCCCCGCCCCCCCCCCCCGGCCTCCAGTAAGCAACCTGCTGGTTCTGAGGTCTGGGTAAATTGATAGCAACTGGGGAACATTAAGCAACTAAATGTAGGTATTTTTTCATAGATTTTGTAGGCCTCTGATCGGCAGCCTGAGCATCTCATTGGAAGATGACAGTGGTCAATGTGGCAAATATGGAGGACTCTCTTCTGTCTTGCATTTGAGGCCCAATATGTTTCTCACCGTTTTGCTTTACTCTGATCATTATTTTTTTTGCTTTATTTTATATTCTGTTTTTATTGGTTTTATTCTGTTTTGTTTTTTGGTTCAATTTTACTACACCTGTTGGAATGGTCAGCTAGTCTGAAGATAACAAGATATACTATAGTAGCTACTGTACCCACATTATCGATCTTTGAAGTTCTGTATCAGTTCCACTGCTTTATTTTAATTGACTTTGTTCTGTTATGTTCTGTTGTATTTTGCTATCTTTAAAATAAAAAAAAATAAAACTAGTGTCAGAATTCAACATCTACATACAAGTTTCTCTGTTGTTGTCCTGGGGAAGACTTGTAAGTCACTAATGCTGATTGAAAACCTGTATATAGTTTTTAAAATCTGGTCCTTGCCCTAGATCTAGAGCTCCACTTTATGGCCTTTGGTGGAACTTTGGGGCTGGGGCTACCTCAGAGGCTCAGTAACTCATTCAGAGTCCCATTCTAAACCACAGAGCTGACACCCAGAGACAAGTATGTCTACACACAGAACCTACGAGGTGCCTAAGAAGAAGGCTGTCCAGCCGGGGCTGGGGTCAGAACTGCTACTGAAAGCTAGACTGATATTCTCTCCATTTAACTTAAAATATTTGATAGTTACTTCTTGTCAGAGTTAATATGCCATATTGTTCTCTTAAACATATAAGCATATTGACACAATGTTACATTTTGGATAAGGTAGGGCATGCTGTTCACTGTAGAAAAATAAACAGATCTGCTGATGGTTCACTTGATGATACATTTAAAACAGACTTACTGACACTGGGTCACATACGGCAGCAATCTCTAACAAAACAATGACATAGCTGCAAAAGTTTGCATATCATTTTGATGTGAGGTCTCTGTTCAGAGCAAATTAAAATTTCACAGTCATTCATGGACTGCAGGGGAAAAGAACAAAATGTCACCAAGAAGCAAGCCATCCCTGTGAAGCAGCACCATGCATGGTCCATGAGGAACAGCCAGAACCCAGCCGCCTCCAGTACGCAGGCTGGGAAACAAGAAGAGATAACCCCACCCCCAATCCCGTGAGCAACTGGCTGATCTGGAGAAACACAGGCTGTGATAATAGCTATTGAGTGAAATGCAATTTGATGCTTGTGGTGTTTGGTGTTTCACTGACTTTGCAGGTCTAGGGCCGGTGGTCTGATCATCTAGTCAGAAAATAACAGTATGCAATGTAGCATCTATGGAGGATCTCCTTCTGAAGGTGGTAGCCATTGTTAACTCCCTATTATCTTGTTTTGAAGTCTTGTTTCATTTTCATTGTTTTGTTGAGTTGGGTTTTATTCTGTTTTGTTTTGTTTGATTTTGTTATATCTGATGGCATGGGCAGCTATTTCAAAGACAGGAGGATATATTATGGTAACCATTTTGGATTTACCATTGTCTTGTTTTGCAGCCCTTTATTACATTCATTATTTTGTTTTTATTGGTTCTATTCTATTCTGTTCTGTTTGATTTTTACTATGTCTGAAGGTATCTGCAGCTATTCTGAAGACAACAAGAAGCATTATGATATACATTGTTGATTTTGGATTGTTTTGAAGCCCTGTGTCACTTATACTGGTTTGTTTTGATTGGCTTTATTCTCTTTTACTTTGCTTGGTTTTATTCTCTTTAAAATAATTTTATTTTTAATTTTTTAAAAAACAAATTAAAAATTCACACTTTTCAATCTTCCTCTGAAAGCAGAACCACTGTTTGCTACATAGGGACATTGCTTCAAGTAACAGTCATACCCACATGTGTGAATTCTATAAAGTCATACAGCACTTATTCAGAAACAAAAGTAAATACATCTTTCCAATGTATCTGATTCATTTGAATACATGTCATATTTTGAAATAAATTTGAGTGTTCATAGGCTTGTCTATAAATTACAGACTAGAAGTTACCTTTTATGACATTCACATTGCTAATATCCACTAGACTGTAGATATCAACCTGAACTCTTTCTTTAGTTACACTCAATAAAAGATGATAGAAATAACTTTGCCAAAATATTCATTTGTCTATCAGCTTTCAAGGTGGTGCTACATAGTCGTATATGTGTATATCTTTCTAGTACCTCTGACATTTTATTTTTTTCACGTTGAAAATTTAAAGCTATCTCATATTAATTTGGTTAAGGGTATGCCCTAAAGAGCTAATGTATTTTGCCGAATGACTAGATAGTTGTTTGATTTTTTTAATGTACTGTTTATTTTTTATTAGGGGACATTAATTACACTGAATACTTAATTACATTGTGATGTTTTCATATATATACACGATGTACTTTGATCCTACGTATCTCCACTGTTGCCCTCTCTTACCTTGCTCTCTCCCTCTCCATGAGCCTGTTCATCTTGCCTAATAATCTCCCTTCTGATTTCATGTTGTCTTTTTTCCCTAGATTCCATAAATGAAGGAAAATGTGCAATATTTATCTTTTTGACTTTGACTTATTTCACTTTCTATGATGATCTTAATGTGATGGTATATTTCCGAACATTTTTCTAAAAATGATTATTTCATTCTTGTTTATGCAGGGACTGGATATACATTTAATCTGTATCTTGGCCTATGTGAACCATGCCACAATAAACGTGGATTTGCAGGTATCCATATAGTATGAAAGTAGACAAAAATGAATATTAAACACATGTAACAAGAATACTTATTAGAATAGTTTAATCTACATTAGTTTTGTCTAAGAGTCTTGGTTTATGTCTCTAAGAAATCAAAATGGATGTTATAACTAATAGTTTAGTTTGTGCTTGGAGATATTCTCTCTCTCTCTCTTTTTTTTTTTGTACCAGTGATTGAACTCACAACCTCACACCTGATAGGCAGGTGCTGTGCCACTGAGCTATAGCCCCAGCCTACTATTCTGCTATAATCTTAGAATTATACTCACTTTCAGTCCTCATGCTTACCAATATTGTATGAAAATAAAAGGTTGGTCAACATGATACTGTTATGTGTCTGAGTCTTTGCCCTTAGTGCTCCTTTTACTCTGGGAATTCACAGTACATTCAACAGGATGACTTTGACCAGGTTTTGAAACCTCACTCTACCATCATCAGTCATCTGACTCACGGATTCCCATGTGGTAGAAATAAAAACAGTATATGCTTTGTAAGCTTGCTGTATGGATTAGATCCGATCATGACACAGAACATCTAGCAAAGTGCCTGCCAAGTATATGCTCAGTAATTGTCAGTCTTTTTCATTATAATTATTTCTACTATTCTATTAGTTACTCCTGTTCCTCTCTAACACCCAGATTTTACCTTTCTTAATACATTTCTCAAGTTACCACCCTTCTCTTCACTGCCTTATTCTCTTGTTCCATCTATTGCTAAATGGCAGAATTGATCTCATTTAATTGTTTTAATTTAATTAAGTTCATTGGGACAATTTAGGTATATACAATGATCACATTCATCATAGAGAATTTGTACTTGTACATGATATACCTTGACTTGTCTTTTTCCCCATTCTCTTTCCCTCTCTTCAACCCTTTTCCCCTCCTTGTTTACAAGCTTTGTTTCTATTTTTCCTTCTTTTCTCAATTTTTCTTTCCTTTCTTCCTTTGCCCCTCCCCTTTTCCTTTTGAACAATTTCTTCCTACTTCATCATATCTCTTAAACAACTTGGTTCTTATTTACACTTTCAGTCCCTCGTAGCAGTGAGACAATGCAATATTTGCACGTGTGTTCCATTTGTTTCACTTAAGATTATGGTATTAAAGTCCATCCATTTACCAATAAATGTCTTAAGTTTATCCTTCTTTATAGCAAAGTAGTATTTCATCATATAAAAAAACCCACATCTTTTTTTATCCATTCATCAGTCGATAGGCACACAACACTGCCAGCATTTGTGATTGGTTGATTTTTTATAATAGTCATTTTTCTGGAGATGGAATCTCAGTGTTGTAATTTGCATTTCTCGAATGACAAGTGGTGTTGAAGACCTTTTCATATGTTTATTTGCTACTTGTAATTCTTCATCTGAGTTGTGTATATTCAACTCAGATGCCCATTTTTGAATGAGGTCTTTGAACTAAGGGAATTCTTTTTTTCAGTTCTTTATATATTCTAGATGTTAGTCCTTCCTCTGCAGAACAAACAGCTAAATTTTTTTCCCACTCTGTAAGTTGTCTTTTCACTTTGTTGGTAATTTCTTCTGTTCTGCATTAATAAGATCCCAGTTGTTGATTGTAGTATTTTTCATGCAATGTGGGCTTTGTTCATGAATTCTCTGCCTACACCTATGTTTTCTAGAGTTCTACCTATTCTGTTTGATTCACGTTGTTCTTAGGTTAGTGCATGGTGATAGACATGGATCTACTTTTAGTATTAGGCAAGTGGAAAACCAGCTTTTCCAGCACCTTTTGATTGAGATTGTATTGAATCTGTATAACAATTTTGGGAGTACAGCCATTTTCATTATGTTGGTTCTTTCTACTCATGAGGAAGGGATATCTTTCCATTTTCTGATATCTTCTTGTATCTTCATTTTAAAGGATTATAATTTTTAATGTGGAGATCTTTTCTTTATTAGATTGGTTCCGAAGTATTTCATTTTTATCAGTGCTATTGTGAAAAGTGTTGTTTCCTGGTTTCTCCCTCAGTGAGTTTGTTACTTGTGTACAGGAATGCTATTGATTTTGGAGTGTTGACCTTGTATCCAGCTACACTCCTGAATCTGGTTATTAAATCTAGAAGTCTTTTGGTGGCATTTTTAGGGTCTTCTATGTAGAGTACCATATCAGCTACAAATAATAATAACTTAGTTCTTCTTTTCCTGTCTTTATTCCTTATATTTCTTTCTCTTATTTAATTGCTCTGGCTAATGTTTACGGAACTATATTGAATAGGAGTGGTGATAGTGGACATCCTTGTCTTGTTCCTGATTTTAGAGTGAAAACTTTCAGTTTTTGTCCATTTAGTATAATGTTGGCTGTTGGTTCATTACAGATAGCTTTTATCAGATTGAGATAAGGACCATCTACTCCAATTTTCTGTAGGGTTTTTATCATGAATGGGTGTTGAGCTATGTCAAAAGCTTTTTCTGCATCTATGGAGATGATCATATGATTTTTGTCTTTGGCTCTGTTCATATGGTCTATTACATTTATTGATTTGCGTTATGTTGAACCATCCCTGCATTCCACTTGGTTATGCTATATAATCTTCTTGATGATTTGCTGCATATGTTTGCCAGTACCTTATTAGGGAGTTTTGCAACTATGTTCATTAAGAAGATTGGCCTGTAATTCTCTTTTTTAGTTGACCTTTCTCTCATTTTGGTATCAAGGTAACACTTTCCCTTAGGATGAGTTAGGGAGGATTGCTTCCATTTCAATTTCATTAAAGAATTTAAGGAATAGTGGCATTAGATCCTCTCTAAGTTTCTTATAGAATTCAGCAGTAAATCCATTTTTGTTTTAAAGAAAAAAAAACAATAAAAGCATTGATACAAAATTTCAAAACAGGATAGTAGATTAACAATGGTTAATACATTGTGTACTGTTATCTTCAAAGTAGTTGCTCAGATTACAAGGCATGAAAAATTGATTAAAACTGTCTTTTCAATGAATTAATAAAACTAGTAGTATAATTATCTTAGCTATATGGTATATGTATATATTTTTTTCTTTTCCCTTCCCTCTTTTCTCCTCATCGCAGTTTTTATTTCCTTTTGAGCAATTTCTTCCTATTTCACAATATGTATTTTATATTTTGGATCTTATTTACTCTTTCAGTTTCTTGTAATAGGGAGACAATATAATGCTGACACATGCACATCTAATTTATTTCACTTATGAGCATATTCTCAAGTTGCACCCATTTACCTATAAAAGCCTCAAGTTTCTCCTTCTTTATAGGTGAGTAGTACTCCATTGTATAAAAATACTACATCTTTTTATCCGTTCCTTGACTGATGAGCATTTGAATTCTTTCCAAGGTTTAACTATTATAAATTATAGTATGATAAACATGAATATACATATATCACTGTGGTATGATATTTTTATTCTTCTATGAAAACACCCAGAAGTGGAATACTTGAGCGGGATATGACATCTAATCTTATTTTTTTTTTTGAGGAATCCCCACACTGATTTTCACAGTGGCTGTACCAGTCTACACTCCCACAAAAGGTTAGGAAGGATTTCTTTTTGCCCACAACCCCTCCAGCATTTGTTATTAGTTAATTTCTTGACGGCAGTCATCCTTTCTGGGGTGAGATGGGATCTCAGTGTTGTTTTAATTTACATCTCTCAAATGACCCATAATGTCAAACATTTTTTCACATAATTATTTGTCATTCATATTTCTTCACCTGCTAAGTATGTATTCATCTCAGATGCCCATTTTTGGATTGGGTATTTGAATTTGGTGGATCTGTTTGGGTTTTTTGTTTGTTTGTTTTTTCTATTCTTTATAAGTCCTTTTTCTGAGGGAAATTTGGCTAAAAATATTTTTCATTCTGTGAGTTGTCTTTTTACTGTGTTGGTGATTTCTTTTCTATGCAAAGGCTTTTTAATAAGATGAGATTCCAGTTGTTAATTTTTTGTACTTCCTGTGTAGTTTGGGTTTTGTTCATGAACTCTCCACTTGCATCTATGTCTTCAAGATTTCTACCTTCTTTTTCTTAGTAGATTTAGTGTTTCTGTTTTAATGTTTAGATCATTGATCCATTTTGACTTTAGTTTAGTGCATAGTGATAAATATGGATCTAGTTTTACTCTTTGGCAAGAAGAGAGCTAGTTATTCCAGCACCATTTATTAAAGAGGCTTTCTTCAGTGAACATGTTTGATCCCTTTGTCTAAAACAAGGTGGCTGGGTGTCTTTGTAACTGTGTCTGCATTTCCTAATTTGTTCCACTGATCCTCGGGTCTGGTTTTTTTTTGGGGGGGGGAAGGTTGTTTTTATTTTTTGTTTTTTGTTTTTTGTTTTTTGTTTTTTGTTTTTGCTTGTTTGTTTGTTTTTGCTGATGCTATCCTGATTTTATCACAGTAACTTTGTAGTATAATTTCAAGTCAGAGTTTGTGATGCCTCATGCTTTGCCTTTGTTTCCCAGGATTGCCTTTGCTATTCAAGGTCTCTTCTGGTTCCAAATGAAATTTAGGAATATTTTTTCTCTAGTTCTGTGAGGTATATTGACTGGGATTTCATTAAATCTGTACAACAATTTTGGGAGTTTGGCCATTTTCAGTAAGTTAGTTCTTCCCATCCATGAGCAAGGGATATCTTTCTGCTTTCTGATATCCTCTTCAATCTCTTTTTTTCAGAACACTGTAATATTCAATATATAGACCTTTTACTTCCTTTGTTAGATTGATTCCTAAGTACTTCTTTTTTTCTCTTTTAGAATGGTAGTGTGAAGGATGTGCTTTTCTTAATTTCTCTCTCAGTGAGTTTGTTGTTTGTGTACAGAAACACTATTGATTTTTTTCATGTTCACTTTGTATCTGGCTATGCTACTGAATTTTGTTATTAAATCTAGAAGTCTTCTGGTGGAATTCTTGGGGTCTTCTATGCAGAGCATCATGTCACTTGTGAATAATGATAATTTGACTTCTTTCTTTTCTATTCTTATTCTTTTATTTCTTTGCCTTGTCTAATTGCTCTGGCTAATGTTTCCAGAACTACATTGAATGGGAGTGGTGATAATGGACATCCTTGTCTTGTTCCTGATTTTAGAGTGAGAGCTTTCAGTTTCTATCCATTTAGTATAATGTTGGCTGTTGGTTTGTCATAGATGGCTTTTATCAGATTGAGGTAGATACCATCTATTCCAAGTTTCTGTAAGGTTTTTATAATGAACAAGTGTTGGACTTTATCAAAAGCTTTTTCTGAATCTATTGAGATAATCATGTGATTTTTGTCTTTGACACTATTGGTGTGGTGTATTACATTTTTTGATTTGCATATGTTAAACCATCCCTGCATTCCTGGGATAAATCCCACTTGGTCATGATGTATAATCTTCTTGATGATTTGCTACATTCTATTTGCCAGTATTTTATTGAGAATCTTTGCATCGATGTTCATTAGGGGGATTGGCCTATAGTTCTTTTTGGTTGAGTCTTTCTCTGGTTTTGGTATCAGAGTAATACTTACCTCCAGGAATGAGTTAGGAAGAATTGCTTCCCTTTTAATTTCATCGAAAAGTTTGAGAAGTATTAGCGTTAAATCTTCTCTAAATTTCTTATAAAATTCAGCTGTGAATCCATCAGGACCTGTGCTTTTCTTTGTTGGTAAGTTTTTAATCACATTTTAATTTCAGTAGCTGATATTGAGTTATGCAATATTATCACATCTTCTTGATTCAGCTTTGGTAATTCATACTTTTCTAGGAATTTGCCCATTTTCTCTGTGTTTTCCACCCTATGTGAGGAAAGATTTTCAAAGTAGGTATTCATGATCTTCTGAATTTCCATGGTATCTGTAGTAATTTCACCCTTTTCATTCCTTATTGCATGAATTTGAGTTTTTTCTTTCTTTTTCTTGATAAGGTTGGCTAGAGGTTTATCAATTTTGTTTAGTCTTTCAAAGAACCAGCTCTTTGATTCATTAACTTTTGTATTGTTCATGTGTATTAAGGCCTCCCTAGGAATGTCTGTTCTTCAGGGATATATTCTGTGTGTTGGAGGTTCTTGAATTTGTGTCTGTATCATGATCCCACCTATCCTATTTATTAAGGGTGTGATATGCTATGTATTTGGCTCAATCTCCAATCCTTTGGTACTGGACTATGGTGGTAGTTATTACCCCAGACCTTCCCAATATTATTGTACAAGGGAAAACAGTTCACTACTACAGATATGACCTTCTAGCTAAAGTAGTATAATTAACCATAATGATAGCATTGAGCACAGCTTATAAACTAAAAAACTATAGAAACTATTAGTTTGGTATCTTGAGCTTTAGGATCAAGATCTACAGTTGTATAACAGAACCCAAAATAAATTGGGAGCTTGTATGCAAAGTGTTTCCCCTTGGTAGAGTGATTTTACCTTGTGGTGGGGAAATTTAAGGGGGATAGCAAATAAAACAGATAAATGAAGAGAAATATAGTAGAAGTAAGGCTGGAGGACACAAGCTTTGGAAAACTAGCAAAAAATGGCAGAAGAGAAAGAATGAAGGAATAAGCAAAGGATTATCAAAGATAACCAGGAAGATTACAGAGAATATTATGCAAATGAAAACATGATTAAATCAAGAGAGATAATTGAGGGGAAGGAGAAATAAGACAAACAGATTAGGAAAATATACAAGTAAAAGGCCTAAAAAGGCGGAGGAGGGAATGAAACAAACCAGCAAAAAAAGAATAAAAATAAAATTCCTCTAGTGTCCACTGAGAGCCCAAAATTACCTTCCAAGCATACAGTAGAGTTTGTGTTGGATGTGAGACTGATCATGGGCCCAAGATGCAGTGGGCTGGGGCCAGAGTCTTCAGGCAGTACTTTTTGTATGCCCTTTAGTGGCCCTCCCACTCCTTACCCTGTTTCTCTGTGTATGCTCTCCCAGTTGCTGTGTTTCCCTCAAGCAGATAGGGCACTGCTCCAAGTTTCATGTATAGTTGGCTCCTCTTGGTCCTTGCACAGCCTCCTATGTCCCTCTTCTACTGCCAAGTCTCTGTCCTCTCAGGTTACTTGTTGCAGGGTAGTGTAAGATGGTGTGAAGTGGGATGATCCTTTGCTCCTGAAGGTAACATTCAAGGCTGCTCAGTCCCAATTCTTACTCCTCTCTCGAGTGGAGACTTCTAACCTCCCACTCGCTGCTACGTGAGGGGAAGTGCTGCTTAAGTCCCTCATGCTATTGGTAGAAGGGTGGCAATGGAGTCCTGCTGTTCCACTCCATGCTTTCACTGCACCTCCACTGCCACTGCCATTCACCTCCACTGTAGTCTGTAACCTCTTTTTGCCAGGCAAGATGGAGTGGGGTGCTGTGGAGTGACTTTCTGCTCCCACCATTGGCATGGAGGCAACCCTGGGCTGCTCAGTCCCATAGTACAAGGATATTTAAGTCCCCATGTCCCCCTAGTCACTGGTCACAGGGGAGGGATTGTGCTGTTCCATTCACTACACTTCCCTACAGTCTTTAGTCTTATCTCTAGAGGTTCCAGCTAGAGTGTTCTGGTGCATGAAGGAAAAGGGAAGAAAAGAAAAAAAAAGTAGAAAAAGAAAAGCTGGCTGGTCATCAGGGAGCAGCACTCACTCCTGTGTGTGTTGACGGAATTTACTGCTGGACCGCCGTATCCTCTGGAGAAAAGCAAAACAGGCAGGAGATCTTGTATACCAAGTTGATACTGTGCAGCTTGATTTAGCCACAATGTTTTAGTTTATCATTTTTTTCCTTTTCTTCTTTTAAACTTCCTAGTGTGGTGGGCCTCTTTCACCCATGGTTGGGTAACCCACCAGCAGCCCTGTGGGCTGGATGCCATTTTATTAAGCCCTATATCTACGTTTTGTTTGATCTACAAGTCTCTTATTTCAGATTGATTTTGGCTTCAGGCTATCTGTCCTCCCTTTCTTCCAATCACCTGTGGTTTTAGCTGAATTTCTCTGAGTAGCTCTGAATGTGGCTCCTCTTCTATTCAGCCATATTTCTTCTTGGCCTTATTTAATTTTTATACCTAATCCCCTAAAATGTGCCTTGGTCATAATAAGCCTTCATTGATTACAATTCCAGAAGAGAAGGAATAATAGAAGGAGAAAGAGAATTAAAACATCAAAGATTATCTATATATATCTCCTGAAGCTGCAAGTTTATAATTCATCAGGAAGCAAGTTTGGGGCAGATGTATCTGTTTCAGGCATTATTTGTATGAGTCACAATACTCCTTGGAATCTTCTTTCCTTAGGATTTTACACCAAAGTCTAGCATTAAAGAAAAGAAATACGTTTTCAATGAGAGTGTACGACTTCATAAAACTGGAAATCATCACAAGCATCATTGTCATCATAACTGACATAAATGTCACTGTGATTTAGATCTCCTTGAAGTTAATGAAAAATGGAAATGCCAAAACTCATCAAGTACAGAAATTAAAATAAAAACCACCTAAGATTGAACTAAATAAAAAAGTTTAATCCTACCTAAACTTGGATTTAAATGCAATCTATGAGGGAAGGGAGAAGATGATGTGAAAAAAATGAGCCCATTTTCATTCAGAGAGCGTTGCCCAAACCTAAACACTGATTCACAAGACCCAGCTTATCTGCATGATTGTATTTAAGAAGATTATTGTGACAATCCTGTTCTGCCTCTCTGCCAAATCCCAGTAATCACGTTGACAAGGGGGAAATCTAAGCCAAGCAGCGAGCACATTTGAGTTCTTAGGTCCAGGTGAACATTACACTTCAGTGTGACCCCAAGATCACTGGGAAATTATTACTGACTTCACAAGTCGCAAACTTTCTTCCTTTTGTTAACTCTGAGTCAAACATTAGACAAACATGTCTCTGAAGAATGTAGTAGTTTGGGAACAAAAAACGTACCATATTAAATCTTCACATATGTAGCAGAGTGCTAAAAGAATCCATCAATTCACACACACCCTCTCCTTACAGTCCTCTGCCATCAGTCTCTGTGCCTCCTCCTCCCCTGATTTCTGTCATCTACCAACCTCAACATCATTTCTTCTCAATCTCATCTTGGACTTTGTCTTTATATATCACTAATCCATGCATTTTGGTTATTGCTATTTTGCCTTTTTTATTATAAAATATTTCAATCATATGTAAAAATAGATTATGTAATAAACCCCATCACCCAGATTCAACAATCACCAGCATCCTATTATTTGTGTTTCACCTATTTGCCCAACAAGTTGCTTTGCTTTTTGTTTGTTTTTTATTTTGTTTTTGTGGTACTAAGGATTGATCCAAGGCCCTTTGCACTTGGCTATATCTGCAGCCCTTTTTTATTTTTTTTTTTATTTTGGATCATGGGTGTCCTAAGTCATTTCAAACTTGAAAGCCTCCTGCCTCAGCCTCCCAGAGTATTGAAATACAGGGATGCACCACCATGCCTGGCTTGTTTTGTTTTGTCATGTTTTGTTTTGCTGGAGTATTTAAAACAAATCTTAAGAACTTCATCCTTTCACCTACAAAAAAAATGTTCAGTCTGTGCCCTGTGTGCATGTTCAGAACCACTACACTGCACAACCTCAGAGAAACCATTCACACGCCATGCACAGCTTCAGCAGCTGTATATGGCATCCCTGCCCAGCACTTAATGTGTAGGAAAACTTTGACCCGATGGTAATTTTATTTTTTATATTTTGGGCCTTATAGTATCTATAGCAACTACTACTACAATCTACCATTGTAGTACAAAAACAGCCACAGACCATATATAAACAAATGAGCATAGCTGTGTTTCAGTAAAACTTTATTTGCAAAAACAAGCAGAAGCAAAAACATTAGATTTCAGGCTACAAGGTCCTGACAGCTAACTCTCCACATCAACATCGGCACATAGGAATAGTTCCATACATGATATCTAGTGTAAGAATAGAAGAGACCATGTCTAAAAATGGATTCTTAAATGAAATATACTCTTAGCAAGAAAACATTTGTGCCAGTATTATGCCTTTCTCTTCATCTGAAATTTTACACACCCAACATCACATGATGTGCTATGGGAAGCTGGAATCTATTGGCTAGATTCCAGCTTCCCATAGCACATCATGTTCTGATGGGGATGCAATGTATAAAACAAAGAAAACCTAACATACACAACAGGACTCCATGTGTGCTAACAGCAGAATTCAGGCCTCAAATATTTTCAGAAATTCCAACTTTAATCAACATCAGAACAAAAATAATGAGCTTTTGCAACAAAAACAATGTCCCCCACATTTCTTTTGGGGGTAAATTTATATCACGTAAATGATTGACTTTTCTCAGTGATGTACATACAATGAATACATTGAGCAAACAAAAAGATGAAGGAGATTAAGCCAACAAAGACGAAAAAGAAAAAGAGGATAAGGTAAGCACTGTATGATTATTTTAGGAAAACTCCTTAAACCTAATTTTCTTAATATCTTTTTGGGTTCTGCCTTGCGTGCTTTCTGAATCTGAAAGTTTCCAAAAGAAAATTTTCAAAGGAAAAGTAGTGCCTAGAAAAGTAGCCAACAAGATCCAAGGTACCTCCCCATAGCTACCACCAAAGTCATTTGAGAAGGTTCTATTATCAACTCTGATCCAAGGCAGAAGGAGTTTCAAGGCCTCTAGTCTGACACTGTAGGACTCAGAGAAGATTACCCCAGCTTCTGGACCAGCCTTGATTTTGTACCACATAAATTTTGGCTTGTCCTCCTAGACCGTTCCCTTCACCTTGCACTCCAGTTCAGGTTACTGTATCCCCATACCAGATAACACCCAAGAACCTAGCCAAGAACTCCAGATCCCAGAAAGTCTTCAATCCCAGAAGAGACTCATATTTAGGCTTGCACCCAGCCCTATTACAATAATGGATATTCATTATGTCTGCTGGTCTAGTTTACGTCTCTGACAGTTGTTACTACCTAAGACTAACCTGCATTAGAAGCAATCCCTAACCCTTCCTTCAGTGCTCTGCACTTTAATCTCTCCTTCCTTCCTATCCCTTTCTCTAAAGCGTCTAAATGTCTTCAATCTGAAAATATTTCCCTTCAGTCCTATCCTCCACAACAAAAATCCTTAAAAGACTTGTTACTTTCTACCTCTAGATCCCACACTAATATAAAATCTATCAGCATTCACCTCATTGAAATGAATCTACCCAAGACATTTAATGCCTTCCTTGTTGCTAAACCCAATACAAACTTTTCATCCATTAATTTCTTAACCTTGGTGGCCCTTGACACTGCTCTATCATTAATCTTCAAGTAGTCTTTTTTGGCCTCCAAACAGTGCCTTGACTTCTATCCGCTGCTACTTTTCTCACACACAACCCCTAAATGTGAATACTCCCTAGAGTTCTCAATTCATTCTTCTTTACCCTCGCTTCCTCTTAGTGTCTCAAAAGTCATCTATTAACTCCTAAGTCCTTATCTACAGCCAAGAATTCCCTGAGTTCCAACTCAAATGGCTCCAAACTAAATGTCTCCAACTTAACACTGAGAGACTTCAAATTCAATATATCTATAAATGATCCCACCATCCTACCCTAAAACCTTATCCTATAACTGAATTCTCTAGGTCAACGTTTTTCCTACCCATGTTCTGAAGGACACTTTTCAGTCAAGATGGACCAGAAAATCATGATTCAAATAAACTTGGAAACACTACCTTGAAGACTTTCAATGAACATTGACTACTCAAAACTAAAAATGCAAAACTTATCCAACATTGTTACTACTGTACTTCCTAAACATGATTCTCCACAGAACTCTTTATTTCAATAAACCTACTTGTAGCAAACTCAACCATTGTCCAGTCCATTAAAAACACTAAAAAAATTTCATTCTTCCTCACCAGATGTCATCATTCCCAACTGCCCAAATCAGAATTCAGAAATCATTCTTTATTCTTTCCTCTCTGTCAATACTCAGCATCCCTGGTCCTTTCAACTTTGTCTTCTTTCAAACTCTCTAACACATCTTCCCTTTCATCTCCAAGATCACTGCCTTCCTGGCCACCATCACTGTTGGCCAGAATGACTGAAACTCATTGATAATTCAACTAAATATGATTGTCTTTCTCACTTCAAATGATTTTCCATGTGTCTAAAATAAAAATCTGATGATACTATCCGATACTTACCTGGCTTCTCAAACTGCCATTTGTGATCTGGCCCTGCTTACCAGGTTTCATTTCTTACTGTCCTTCCTCCCCATGTCCAACTCCGTCACTGAACTCTGACCATACTAATCTATACACAATCCTAGACTGGTTTGTCATCGCCTACATTTTACACATGCTGTTCCTTCTGCCTAAAATGGCCTCTGTTTGCTTTCTCCTTCTGAAAAACTCTTCAGTACATTTTCACCAAGGAAACTTCCACACCCATTCCCTATTCCTAACCTGGCCTAGATGCTATACCCAAGCACCTGAAAAACTCGTAGGATCCCATCACTGTTCTATCACCCTGATTATTTCTCTTTACAAAAGAACAAGATATATTTGAAGGTAGAGAAAATTTTGTATTTAATTTTATAATTTTCTGTGTTCAGCTTAGTGTTTGTTAGATAAATTAATTAGACCTATCCAGTGCATATTGCCCACCAAAAATACTTGCTGTTGCTTATAGCCACACCACTTAGATGTTAAATGGGACTTTCTGCCAGTATCTCCCAGCAGTTCTCTCCTGGTCAACAAAGGCCTCATTTCTGCCTAGGTATCCCTGTCTAGATATAATGACCTACCCACTCTCATTCACCTCAAAGTGTAACACACAATATCACATTCACTTCCAATATAATGCATTTACATGATAGTAGATTCTTAGGAACATTGATGGAAGGAGAACTTGGTTGTAGGATTTCACTAGTTGTTTCCTATCGCTCAAATGATGGGCTTTTGCCAGAAATCCTGTTAAGAAAAACATTATCACTGAGCATAGCATCTATCAAGCTTCCCTTTGGGCAGTATTCCATCATAGTAACAACATCTGGCAGCTCAATCCAGTTTCCAGTGAATCTGCAAATGCTCCGATGATCTAATTCCCTGAGAAAACCAACAGAGATAAGGGAAGATTTATCTAGGACATGATCTCCTAATTCCCACTTTAAAATCTGACCCAGTTTTTTTTAACCACATAAAGGAACGAATGAATATCCCCCAGATTTAGTGCTATGCACAAAACCTGCAAATCTACCCACTGTGATGTATAGCAAAGCATTTTAGAAAACACATCATTAAGAACACAATTCATTGTGGCCTGGGCATTTTATAACCAGTATATAATCCTTACAATGGCTATGCTTGTCCTTACAGTAAAGGAGGAAATTGAGGCTCAGAGAGGTGAAGTAAGTAGGCCAGCATCTTCCAAAGATAACAGAGCCTGCCCTTAAATCTGACTTTTCCTAGTTCCAAAATTTATTCACGGCACTTTAACATTGCCGTAATACACCCCAATACAAACATAAATACAAATAGAAAAGTTCTCAACTAGGAAAAAGTTTTCTTTTTCCCACCAAAGTTCAGAAAAGAAAGATAATTTTTTTCTAGTCAAATAGTCACAGACTTTTCACAATTTCTCTACACCTGTCTCTCATATGCTTGTTTTTATTGAGTTAGAATTCCTGAACCTCACTCTGGGGGAGAGAGCACAAACTCCCCCTAAACCCCAGGCATGCACCTGGCATTTCAACAAGGTTAATTATTACATCTGCATCATCAGCACAGAGGCACAGGTGCTGCTTTGCACAAATCAAGGACTGACCTGCAAATTATCCATTAGGAGTTTTCCAGCCATGAAATTTTTTTCAAGTCAAACATCTACCATTTTGTAGCTTCAGGTTTGCTACCCTAATTATCAATCCTTAGATTAAATCAGAAATGAGACATTCACCAAGGGATAGCATCACTTTTCAAAACCAGTACAGGAGTGAGGAGCAATGTTGATGTCCCACCTAGAAGATGAAGGGCCTTCTGCTCTCTCAGCTCTTTCTTAGGAGTATTGAACTAAATACTCTGGTCTTGTCTACTCATTACTCACTTTCCACCAAATAGTGGGTCATATGATGAATGGGAGTTCATATTGTACCATGATTGCTGACGAGCACCATCACCGGAGCAAGGACCATCTCTTCCATTACTGCTTCCAAAAGGTAAACAGCCTGGGGTAGCCTCTCCTAGCTGACACAGGATTGCTTTTCTTGTTCTTGCTCTACCTAAAGCTGGATAAGGAAAACAGGCCTATAGTCCTGGTGTGTGGCTGCTAAAATAAGTGACTTTATGTCTGCTTTGCAGGGTAAGATGCTCACTTTCTCACTTTCTCATGGTTGAGTACATGACTCTAATGACAGATTTGGGCTGGGAGGAGAAAGCATTCACTTTAATCTTAGCCCAGAGTCAAATTCTCCAACCATCTTTTCTTTTCTTTTCTTTTCTTTTTTTTTTTTTACAAAGAATCTACATAAAAATCAATAGAACAGACAAGCAGGTTTAGCAAGGTCATGGTACAAGGTCACAAAGCCATATACAGAAATCTAGTGTTGGCATATATACATGCAATGAACAATTCAAAAGTAAAATTGTAAAGGCACAAGTTATAACATCACAAAAAAGTTTAAGGTAACATCACTGTATGAATCTACCAAAATACATTCATTATCTGTGTCCTAAAAACTATAAAAACTGATCAAAAGTACTGAAATACAACCTAAATAAGTGGAGAGAGACTATGTATGTGAATTGGACAAATATCAAAACATTTATTCTCCCTAAACTTATCTATAGATTCACCTCAAAATCTATCAAAATCTCAGCAGAATTCTTTTTTTGGTTTGTTTGTTTGTTTGTTTGTTCATTTTTTTGTTTTTTGTTTTTTGGCTTTTTTCAGTGAAGGAAAGCATTGAATTTACTTCTGGACAGGCCATGTGAATGACAAAGGAGGCCATTGTGTTTTTTTAAACTATCTTAACTATTTTTATATACATATATATATACATATATATATACATAGACATACTTTTTCTTTCAGTTTGTCACACAAGTAAAACAATATGATGCTTACCCCTGTGACTTATTTATTTCACTGAAAAGTATGTTCTCATGGCTCATCCATTTAAGTATAGAAGTTGCCAGTTTATTGTTCTTTATAGCTGAGTAGTATTAAATTATATAGAAATACCACATCTTTTTTGTCCATTCCTTAGTCAATGGCCATTTACGTTGTTTCCAAGATCTGGCTATTATGAACTGCACTGCTATAAAAATAGGTGCACACATATCACTGTGGTCATCTTTTCTAATAGATTGCTTTGGAAATCAAGAACTTGTCTATCAGTGAAATAAGTGATGGTTTCCTTTCTAGATATTATTTCTTACATGTGTTCCCCCATTTGGTCAGGAAAGAAAGAATGAATCATAATCTGAATGTTTTACAACTGAGAATTCTTGGGAATGAGACTCTGGGAATATCACTCTCAGCATTAGAACACCAAGTCAAGGGCACATAAATATCCCTCCTCCCACTTCAGGATGAGAATTTTGAAATACATAAAGGATGGCATATTAAAAGAAGAACTGTTTCTGTCAAATTTTATGATCTATAATGTGTTCTTACATATACTTATCAAATTAATAGTACTTCGATTTGTTAAACCTATTGAGCCATAGAGCGCTTTGCAACAGTGAAAAAATAGTATGTGATTGCCAATACTTCAGGGCCCTGTGATTCCTGGAAGACTAGTTTTAGTATCAGGATTATTTTGAAAACCTGCAAAATTCAACTCAACATAGTGTCTCCTCGTAAAAATAATGTATTATCAAGCCATTTGTTTCCCCCATTCATTTCCTATCCTTTGATATTTAGAGGAGAGGGAAATTAAGACATATGAGCTTTTGAAATTAGAGGAGAGGAAAAGAGAACAATGTCCCTACTTCCTTTCTCTTGTTCCTGAATCTAAAGCCAATCTAATGGATTATGAGGCATTGGGAGGAGAAGGAAGAAGCTCAATCACTAAGAGAATGACCAATCATGATTTCCGCTAATAGTTAAGTTTTTGGCATAATCCGTTCACAAAATAAAGTCTAAGATTATAAGAAAATGATGACTTCTTAAATAATAAAAGCCATTGTAATTTTGCTGCAACCAACTTTCTAAATCTGAGAAACTGTGATATTAATTCAATCCAGTTGTAATACTATGGTGATCCCACTAGTCTTCTACTCCTTAATGGGCCTCTGTTTATCCTTTCCCATAATGAGTTAAATGTAAAATAAAGTATAATAAAGATCAGTAAAAATTAAAGAAATCTTGCATACCAACTCTGAGAAATTATTGGTAATGGTGACTCAACCATTGAACTAGGAAAGGTTCTGAGGTGACAGCTGGACTCAGAGGAAAGTATGCAATACTAAGGAAGGTCCACAAACATGAGCAAGTCTCATGGACATGAATATTGCATATATTTTCCATCCTTGATAAATATAGTTTCATTATTGAATCTAAAGGGCCAGTTTGCAAGTACACTGGCATGGAGGGTGATGTCACAACAATGTATGAGGTGTGATTGAAAGATATAATGAATGTTTCATTTTTTTAAAGAAATTTGGACAGTAAAAGACACATTGTCATTAATCTCCCTTAAAATACTGCCTCTCATTTTAAATACACTTATCCTATTATTCTTGCCACTTTCTGAAACAATTCCAGTGGTGATAATGGACATCCTTGTCTTGTTCCTGATTTTAGAGTAAAACCTTTTGGTTTTTGACTATTTAATATGATGTTGGCTGTCATAGGTAGCTTTTATCAGATTGAGGTAAAGACCATCTATTCCAATTTTCCATAGGGTTCTTATCATGAATGAGTGTTGGACTTTATCAAAAGCTTTTTCTGCATCTATTGAAATGATCATGTGATTCTTCTCTTTGACTCTATTGATAAGGTGTATTATATTTATTGATTTGCATATGTTGAACCATCCCTGCATTACTAGAATGAATCCCGCTTGGTCGAGGTGTATAATCTTCTTGATGACTTGCTGCACTCTGTTTTCCAATATTTTATTGAAGATTTTTGCATCTATGTTCATTAGGGAGATTGGCCTGTAGTTCTCTTTTTTGGTTGGGTCTTTCTCTGGTTTTGGTATGAGGGTAATACTTGCTTCCAGGAATGAGTTAGGAAGAACTGCTTCCGTTTCAATTTCATTGAAGAGTTTGAGGAGTGTTGGCATTAAGTCTTCCTTGAATTTCTTATAGAATTCAGCTGTGAATCCATCAGGACCTGGGCTTTTCTTTGTTGGTAAGGTTTTAATTACATTTTCAATTTCATTAATTGAGATTGGGTTATTCAGTAGTTTTACATCTTCTTGATTCAGCTTTGGTAATTCATATGTTTTCTAGGAATCTGTCCATTTCTTCTGTGTTATCAAGCTTATGAAGTAAAGGTTTTCGGAGTAAGTATTGATAATCTTCTGTATTTCCACAGAGTCTGTAGTGATTTCACCCTTTTCATTGCTTATTGCATGAATTGTGGGGTTTTTTTTTTCCTTTTTAAAATAAGATTAGCTAGTGAGTTTTCAATTTTATTTATTCTTTCAAAGAACCAACTCTTTCATTCATTAATTCTTTGCATTGCTTTCTTAGTCTTTATTGTGTTAATTTCTGCTCTGATCTTTATAATTTAATCTCTTCTTTTGGCTTTGGGTTTGACTTGATCTTCTTTTTCTAAATGTTTGAGGTATAGCATCAGGTTGTTTATTTGTATATATTCTGTTCTCCTGATGTGGGAATTCATTGCAATAAATTTCCATCTGAGGACTGTTTTCATTGCATCCCACATGTTCTAGTAAGTTGTATCTGTATTTTCATTTGCTTGTAGATATTGTTTAATTCTTTCTTTAATTTCCTCTGTTACCCATTGATTGTTCAGGAGTGTATTATTTAATTTCCACGTGTTTATGGAGTTTTTGCAGTTTCTTTTGTCATTAATTTCTAGTTTCATGGCACTATGATCTGATAGGATGCATGGAATAATTTCAATTCTTTTGTATTTATTTAAGCATGTTATATGGGCTAGTTTATGGTCTATTTAAGAGAATGTACTATGTGCAGCGGAGAAGAATGTATATTCTGATGTTGTTTGGTGGGACACTCTATACACATTTACTAAGTCCATTTGTTCCCAAGTTTGATTCAGTTCTGCTATTTCTTTGCTGACTTTCTGTCTAGTTGATCTGTCTCTTTGTGTCAATGGGGTGTTAAGGTCTCCCATTATAATTGTGTTATTGCTTGTTTGATTTTCTATTAATATTTGTTTTGTATAGCTGGGTGCTCCCATATTTGATGCATATGTATTTAAGATCGTTATCTCTTCCTCTTGAAGTTTTCCCCTAACTAGTATGTAGTGACCTTCTTCATCTCTTTTGATCATTCTTGGTTTGAAGTTCACATTGCCTGCAAATAGAGTAGCTGCCCCTGCTTTTTGGGGGGTTCCTGTTGCATGGAGTATTGTTTTCCATCCTTTCACTTTGTCTATGAATTTCCTTTTGGGTAAGATGGATTTCTTGTATACAGCATATGGTTGGATGTTGTTTCTTAATCCATTCTGCCAGTCTGTTTCTTTTAATTGGTAAATTGAGGCTATTAACATTAATAGTTATAACTGATATATATTGGTTTATTTGTGTCATGTTATCTTTCTGCTGTTGTTTCTTTACCTTTCCCTTCTGTTTAATTGTTTGCTTTGCCTCGTGGTTTTAGTCTGTTGGTATTCCTAAAGTCATAGTTATTTTTATGCCTATCTAGAATATCTTCCAGTATTCTTTGCAGTGTTGGTTTGGTGCTCATGAAGTTCTTCAACTGTTCTTGGTCATAGAAGTATCTTATTTCTCCATCCATTCTGAAGGACAGTTTTGCAGGGTACATCAATCTGGGTTGGAAGTCATTTTCCTTTAGGATTGAAATACCTCACTCCATGCTCTTCTTAATTTCATTGTTTGTGTTGAGAAATATGCTGTGATTCTGATGGACTTTCCCCTATAGGTGATCTGTCCCTTTTCTCTAACAGCTTTTAATATTCTGTTATTATGCTGAATTTCTGGGATATTAATTATTATATATCTGGGTGTAGATTTATTTTGGTTATGGCTAATCGGAGTTCTACATGCTTCACTTATCTGTATATCAGTTTCCTTTCCCATGTTTGGAAAATTTTCGGCTATTATTTCTGAAAATAGTCTTTTGATATTATTTGTGCTGTCACCGTCTTTTTCATTTACACCTATCAATCTTATATTGTTTTTCCTTGCATCATCCTGCAACTGTTGAATTGTTACTTCCTGATTCTTTTATTTTTAAAAGATCCTTCATTTCCTGTTCACTAGTTGCAATCTTGTCTTCGAGGTCTGAAAGTCTATCTTCACTTATCTTCAAGATCTGAAAGTCTATCTTCACATTCATTGAGGCAGTTTTGCCAGCTTTCAATGGAGATTTTAATTTCCTGGATATCTCTTTGAATCTGTTTCATGCACTCTGTGTCTTTCTTATATTGTTCATTCAAGGTGTCTATCTTTTTGCAGTGCTCCTCAATTTTTTAAACTATGTCTTCTTTAGATGTGTTCAGCATTTCTTTTATTACGTCTATCATTTCTTCTTTTACCTGGGAGACTATTTCTGATCTGAGTTCCTCTACAGCTTCATGGACTTGTTTCTTTACTTCAGTTGCTATCATTTCCTAAGTTTCAGGTGTATGGCTTACATTTTCTTCTATGTCCATATCTCCTAGGCTTGTTTGGGGTGGGCTAGAGGGTTGAGATTGCATTTTGCCCTTGCATTTTGTCATTTTCCTGTATTCCCCGTGAGAAGCTGAATGCAAGGTTTCAGTTGCTTCCTGGGTTGAGGATATCTGTTCCTACTGCAGGGAATTTCCCAAGTTGAGTGGGGGTCATTTGTCAGGCCTTACCCAATCACTAGTGGCACTCAAAGACTCCTCAAATGTTGGGAGTAAGCTGGGTGGGCCTTCAGTGCACCCACGTGGTCCTCCAAAGCTCCCCAGCTATTTGAGTTTGCTGGGCAGGGCTCTACCAGGTTATGAGTGGCCTTCTAATGCTGAACAGCTAGATGGAGTACGCTGTGCAGGCCTTCAGCTTAGGCTGCGTGGCACTCCAAAGCTTCCCAGCTGCTTGGGGTTGCTGGGTGTGGCCCTACCAGGTTGCAAGTGAGGTGCTGAGCTTGCAAGACTGGATGGGACTTGCTGTGTAGGCTTTCAGATCCCACCACTTAGCACAGGTGGTTCCCTGGCCACTGGGAGTCACTGGGCAAGGTCCACCTAGGCCCCAAAGGACCTACCCGAAAGTCCCTGGCTGACTAGCCATAGTGGGAAGGTCTCTACCAGGTTCTGAGAGGGGCGCTGAGCTTGCCTGCCTGGATGGAGTTTGCTGTGCAGGGCTTTGGCTTGCACCACTGAGCACAGGTAGTTCCCCAGTCACTCGGGGTCACTGGGTGGAGCCCAACCAGGCCCCAAAGGACCTACCGGAAAGTCTTGGGCTGATTGGGCATGCTGGGTGGGTCCCTACCAGGGGTTCTAAGAAAGGTGCTGAGCTTGCACACCTGGATGGAGTTTGTTGTACGGGGCTTCAGCTCACACCACTGAGCACAGTCATGGTCCATTCTTCTTTTTAAAAAATCTTTCTTTTTGTGATCACTAACTGCAATCTTGTCTTCTAGATCTGATATTCTGTCCTCATCTCAGTTCATTCAGATGTATATACTTTCAGTGGATACCTGTTTGAATCCATTTATTTCATGAATTCCATTTCTTTCCTATACTGGACATTCATGCTTTCTATCATTTTCCTATGCTCCTCTACTTTTTTCTTATCTGTGTGTACTCTACATTCACTGAGCAAGTTCTTCATTGTGACTGCCACCTCTTTTTTTACCTGAGAGATTATTTTTTATCTCATTCTCTTAATGACCTCATTCATCTGCTTTTTTTTTTTTTTTTTCTGCTGCTTCTGCTGCTACCATTTCACAAAATTCAAGTGGGTGGCTTCTAATTTCCTCCACCTAATTGTCTCATGAACTTGTCCTAGGTTGGCTGAAGGTCTGGGGCTGTATTTTGCTAATTGTGTCTTTTCATTTTCTATTTTTTATTCTAATTTGTTTTCTGTGTTGATGGTTTAAATTGTTTATGGTAGGTAGATTTATCACTAGTATTAAGGCATCCCTGGGAAATGTCTATTCCTCAAATATGTCTTCTATGCATTGCTGTCCCTTGATTTTTGTGTCCATCCCAAGAGCCTACCTGGTGAATTTATTGGGAATGAGAAGTTGCTGTCTATTGGCCTGGAGCCCAGTCCTTTGGTACTCGATTGTGGTGATGATTATGACCCCAGATCACAGTGTTGTCATATAAGAGAGAACAACTTATTGCAACAGGTATGACTCATAAACTATAGTAACTATTAATTTGATACCTTTAACCATAGGAGCAAGATCTACAGTTACAAAACAAAATCCAATATAAAACAGGAATTTGTATGCAGCGAGTTTCTTCTTAGTAGAGTAATTTTATCTTGAGGGAATTAAAGAAGGATGGGGAAAATAGAGTGATAAATGAAGATAAATATAGTAAAAGCAAGGTTGAAGGACAACAGATGATCACATAAGCTTTGGAAAACTGGAAAAGAGGACAGGAAAGAAACAATGAAAGAGAAAAAGAATAGCAAAGCAAACCAGAGAGACTAATGATAATGTTTATGCACATGATATCAAAAAAGAATCAGAAAGACAGTTGAGGAAAAAGAGAGAAAAAAGACAAACAAAACAAATAATAGAAGCAAAAGCTTAAACAAACAAACAAAAAAACCAGACAGAAAAAGGAAAATAAAACAAACAAACAAAAACAATAAAATTACTCTGGTGTCCACAATTCTGTTGTAGTACACAAGTCAGAGTTCAAATCTGGCTGGGTAAATCTACCAAGTCTGTAATAGGATTAGTTCTGGGTGTGGAGCTGATCTGAGCCTTCAGATGTGGGGCCTGGAGCTACAGTCTTCAGTCAGCAACTTTCTAGATGTCCCTCAGCAGCTTCCCCCACCTGACATACCCTGTTTGTCTCTGTGTCACTCTCCTAGTCGTTGTGGCACTCTCAGACAGAGACAACCCAAGGCTGCTCCCAGTCCCATGTACAGTTGGCCCCTCCTGGCCCTTGCATAGCCTCCTCTGCCGACATGTCTCTCTCCTCTCTCACACTGCTGAGAGCAGGCTAAAGGAGTGCAGTTGGCCAACTCTGCCCCTGCAGCCACTGTATAGACAGACCAAGGCTACTTGGGCCCCACTTCTCTCTCCTCTCTCATGCCACTGGGAGTAAGGCGAGGGGAACACCAGCTTCCCACTCCTTGCCCACCACATGTCAAGGCTGCTTAAACCCACATCCCTCTACTTTATCATGTCACTGGGAACAGGGCCAGAGGGATGGTGCTGTTTCACTCACTACCTGTACCACCACTGCTGCAGTCCCTAACTTTGCTGTTGCCAATGGTCCCAGTGAGCCACTATGGCACATGATGAAAAAAGAAAAACTGGCAGCCCATTGGGGAAGGAGCAGCTTCTTGATCTCTCACCCCTGTGTGCGCTGGTGAAACTTGTTGCAATGCTGCAATGTCTTCTGTTTGGAGGAAGGCAAAAGAGTTGAGGGGCATTATATCTCAATCTATCCTGTGTGGCTTGAGTTTGCCACACTATTGTAGTCTATCAGTTCTTTGAGAACTTCCCAGAATGACTGTTTTTGCTCTGCATGCTGACAAAAGTCCTTCAGGCAGGTTTGTGGGCTGTTTTACCAATTTATAAAGTCCTATGTCTATGTTTTGTTTGATCTCTAAGTCTCTTATGTCATGTTGATTTTGACCTCAGAATGTATGTCCCTCCCTTTCTTACGATTATCCATGTTTTCAGTTGATTTTCTCTAAGTGACTCCAACATGGCTCCTCCTCTATTCAGTCAGGTTGAATCCTCTGCTAAAACATTTTTTAATTTAAACATTTGCCATATTTTTCAAAGCTTCATATAGATAATGAACATAACAAGCTCAAGGTGAGCCAGCGGCATGATGGTACTATCAGAGAGTAAGGCATGGGTGGAGACATGCCACCCAAAACTAAGGAGTGCTTTGACTGTACTGGCAGGATTGTGGCCGAAATGTAGTGTTCCATTCCATATGGAAATGTCAAATCAACAAACTAGAGAGCAGTGAACTCAATAAAGGACTTTAGAGTCTGCATTTTATGAGGAAAAACAAGAATATCCAACCTGGTGGAGAGAAAACTCAATGAAATCCTGATACCAGTAATTTACTGTCTGTCATCCCCAAGGTTGATCTCCCAGGGTTTTAGCAACCACTACTTTATCTAATTAGACAATTCACATGAGCTTTCTGGCATGTTTACCTGCCTGTCACTTATATGGCATGCCTGCTGCTCCCGAATTGGTAGCTGGGATCAATTAGCAATTTTAATTAAAACTGAACGTTGTTAATTGTATAACAGTATTCTTGTTTAATTTCCTGAAGTTCAGAGACTATAACACTCCAGATAGAAGATAATAAATACAAATAAGTCTCCAAAATTCACATGTGCATTTCAGTCACAACCAAATAATTGCTAACCAAACTATTGTTATCAGTCAGAAATTCACCAGCCCACAAGATTAATGATCTTGTGGCTCACTACCAAAAGACTTGCATGTTCGTGCTATCTTTAAATGTTTAAAACTAGACATCTGATGATTGCATAAAAATGTGAATGTGCTTAATACCACTAAATTGTAGACTTAAAATGACTAAAATAGTAAATCTTATGTCAGGTACTATTTTATGACAATTTTTGAAAACATGATGCAGCCATAAAATTATAGGATTTTGAGTTGGGAAAAGCTTAAATTCTTTTTGTGCTATTCACTGGATCTGTAACCTTTGAGCAAATTGCTAAACCTCTCCAAATCTCAGTTTTTTTCTATACAAAATGAGAGAAATTATTACCTAGTTAATTAGGTAAATAGTTGGAGGTAAGGAGCAGAAGTGATGCTTAGAAATCACCCAGTGGTGACATGGCTGCAGAGGACAGATTATACCCAGCTTAAGAATCATTGGGTGAAATTCACAGTCGGACCTACTGATATTCATGATAAGAAAGATTTAACAACTTAGAACTGTCAAACAATGGAAGAAGCACCTTCACAGAAGGACTATAGTTCTGCAAAACCACAACCCTACAAATGACAGAAACAGAGAAACAATGACCTAAGAATCTGAGGTTCACAAATTATTCACTCTCCCAGACTGAGGCTCCTAGTCCATTTTCTAGGATAACAGCAAGCTATCGTTATACAGCTGAGACTTCCCAACAAACAAGCCACCAGCCCCATGAGGAATGCTTCACTTCCCCATGGATCATCTTGGAGAAAATGAATGTTTGCTTGATACTCCTCATGGCCATAGTTCTATCATCATTGTAATAAGAAAAATCATTTAGCCTCTTATTTGTGTAAGCCTAAACTGTTTCTCCTCTCATCGTGGATAAAGCTGAAGCACATCCCCCTAGGACAAATTGCTTTAATGGACACAGGGATTTGGTCAATAATGTGGAAACCACTCAGCTGAGAGTTTAGTCTGAGGAAGTTACTACAACTACCAGATACATTAATGATATAACCTGTCTTGCTGAAAACCTTTCCTGAGAGTCCCAGTTGTTACCTTCAGGCCTCTGAGAGGAATAAGAAGAAAGAGGCACAGATGGGGATACCAGCATAGTGCATAGTTTTGCTAACAGTTCTTCAATTATTTTTCCAGGTTCTACAGGCACTGCTTTCTTGGAGATTCCACAAAATTGTAGAAAATCTTTCTTACTGCTTTGTTTCTAGACTTATCTGTTTAAGTGTTCATGACTCAATTCCTCAGAGCCAAAGGTACGTCTCTTTCTTGTTTGTACTTCCAGCACCTTCTAGGAGCCAAGTACAAAGTAAACTCTCAGTGTAAGGTGGCTGAAAAAATTAGATAGAAAGCTGAGGCCAAGTGGGATAGAGAAGGACAAAGAAAGGAAAACAAAGAAGAAAAGGAAACTTTCATAAGGCACTGAATCCATCCTTCACTCAGGTCTTAATTGATATTTATGAGAACCCAAAGAAACAAAGCACTGTAATTTGAATAGAATAAAGAGGTAACTTTTCCAGAGATGTTCATGAATGAGTGATGAGTCAAGATTTCACTCACATCTGTCTATTCTATAATCCCGTGCTGTTTTCACAGACACACAACAAAATGCAACCCACTCCAGTCCCTTGCCCTGGTTCTATAGTTCTGTCCTGTCTGCATTCTGCATGACCCTTTCTATCCTTAAAGCTTCCCCAGCAATTCACAGAGCTTGGTTTTACTACAATTCCAAATTCAAAGGATCTACATCAATACTTTCCTGGATTCTTCAAATAGGAAATATTTTTAAATACCTTAATATACTTTAGCTAGATGCCACTTTCATTCTCAAAAAAGTGATAGATATATTTGCAATGAAAATATGGAAGGGAATAAATGACCAGTCACACTTTTATTTGGACAAAAACAGCTGTAATGAACTAAATCCTTGGATGTTCAAGTAAAAATTGAGCTGAAAATAGAATTAGGATAGGGATCAGCAATTCAAAAGATTATATCCTTCAGATAATTTTAAAGTATCCACTTTGCAGTGTGCAGAGAAGTTTAATAGATATTAATCTCACTTGGTTTTCCCAAAAGGATCAACTTTATTATTCCTATAGTTTTTAGAAATCTGTATTTTAAGTTCTTCTCATAGAATTTAGCAAAATCTGGTTACAAAGTGAGCTCAGGGGAACCAGCACCATGCAAAGGACTCTGGTGGACTGGGAACAACTAGATCCAAGCCTTTCCCCGTGAATCAGCACCATTTGCAGATCAGGGTTACAGAGAACAATGGCCACAACCCCAAACAAGCCCAGTCTGGGAACCGGTACGATGTGTGGGCCTCCAACAGACTGGCAACAGCCAGACCCCAGTCCATTCTGGCACAAGGGCTGGCAGACAAGAAGTACCATCCTCCCCAAGTGACCAGCTTATCCGCAGAAACACAGGCTGTGATGATAGCTGTTGAGGTGAAATGCAATTGGATGCCTGTGGTGCTTTTGTATTTCACTAACATTGCAGGTCTAGGGCCAGTGGTCTGATCATAGGTTCAGAGGCTATTGCTAAGCAATGTGTCATCCAGTGGGGAGGGTCTCCTTCTGAGGTTTGCAACCACTGTTGATTCCCTATGGCCTTGTTTTGAGGTCCTTTGTCATTTCCATTGTTCTGCAGGGTTGGGTTTTAGTGTCTTTTGTTTTGTTTGATTATGCTAAATCCAATGGCAGGAGAAGTTGTTTCAAGGATAGCAAGATATATTATGGTAGCAATTTTGGATTTACTATTGGTTTGTTTTGAACTCCTTTATTGCATTCATTGTTTTATTTTTATTGTTTCTATTCTATTCTGTTCTGTTTGATTTTTACTATGTTCAAAATTATCTGCAGCTATTTTGAAGACCTCAAAAGCCATTATGATAACTATTGTTGATTTTGTAATGTTTTGAAGTCCTATATCTCCCAGGTGAGTTTGGTCACATTCAGGGTGGTATGGCCATAGACAGTCCTATATCTCTTACACTGGTTTGTTTTGATTGGTTTTATTCTGTTTTATCCTCTTTAAAATAAATAAATAAATAAATAAATAAACCTATGTCATTGAGAGGTCTGGCCTGGTTGGAGGTTTCCAGTTTTTGAGGACATACTCTCCTAAGGAGAATGTGGGAACCTGGCCTTCATCCTTCTCTTTTGCATTCAGACTTGGAGACAAGTAGCTTTTTGCTCTCCATATGTTCCTGCCATGATGTGCTGCCTCACTACAGGTTCAAAACCAACATGAACAACACTCTGCAGAATGGAACCTCCAAAACCATAAGACAAAATAAACCTCCCTTGCTATAAATTGATTTTTTCAGGCCTTTGTATAATAATGGAAAACTTACTACAGTGATTTGTTAGGAAGGATAAATAGTGATAAGTGTAGGGGTTGCTGAGAAATAGCAGTTTGATCACAATGTAATGCTTGTAGCAGATAATCTCAAAGTTACTTAGAAATTTAAAAGGGGAAAAAATGTAAATTTTTTGTCATAATCGTGCCTTTTAAGTGAATTGTTTTACTATAAAAACTTGACTGCCTTGACTTGGGTAAAGAAAATTTTTTAGTTAAATAGTTTAGTAATTGTTGGAATATTGGCCAAATAAGTCTTCATAGCAGCTTTAAGTTTTTCCAAAAACTATTAATTTGAGTTATGGATATTCATCTTTCTCTCTGTTTTTTAAATGTTTTCTTGAGAAACTGGGTACAGATATGTGAAAGCCTGCTAAGTAGATGTCATTCAAACCATTTAGTTGTTATTTTAATAGCATGTTTGAAGAAAGCATATTAGGGGCACTACTAAGTAATCTGCCAATGTGTGACCCAGAAAAACAGACACATATCAAGCATACTTTTAACCACTACTTGGAAAAAACTCATTTAATAGTGAACAAATGACTTAGAAACAGATTTGGATTCTAACCCTAGTTCTACTCAATACTATTTGAGAGCCCTGGGAAAGTTTACTTAATAGGTCTGTGCCTCCATTTTCCCATATATAATGTTAGAGAACTAAAATTTAACTTGCAAGATTCAAGGATTAGAAATAATGCATATAAGGAGTTTTCCAAATAATAGTTGGCACAGTGTAGCTAATAAATGCCAGTTATTAAGGCCACCAATCTTATGAATAACCCATATTTATTTATTATTTCTAGTCTAATAGCTCACCAACAGAAAGTGAGAGAATATAAATTATGCTGGGTAAAGGGAAAAGATACTAGATGGTTCTTCTAATTTGAAGTTTCTGCCTAGAAAACCAAGCTTTTGCCTTTTAAAAACATCCAAGAGAACCCACTTATTGCAGCTCAAGCTTAGCTCAGCAGTGGGAATGTGCCACACCAAGCACAAACTTAGGAGTCCACCTACTAGATCCTCAAAGAACCACAGCATCCATGAAAATGGCCTCTTGTGCGCCAGCTGGCACAGGACTCCTTTGCCACTGCTGACTCGCTGCCCAGGCTCCATCATGGTCCACTGAACCACATCTGACTGGAATAAACAAAACAGTGGCAAAAGTTTGTGCAACCAACAAAGGGAACAAGTTGATTAGGAAACATTTACTGGACAAACATTCCTGATAATATCAAATGCTGCCACATATGTGCCAAATACCCTGCCTGGCTGAGTTGTCTTGTTTAATTGTTACAATAATACCATGAGATAGGTATTGCTACCATCATTTTACAGAGGCCAAATGAGGCTTAGAGAAATTCAAAGTAATTGCCTACCATCCCATATCTAGTAAGAGTCAGAAATAGGATTCCAACCCAGATTTGTCTAACTACAAAACTCAATCTCATTCTACCACAGCATGCAGGTTCTTCAAGAGTTCATGTACAGAGTTGAACTGTTGTCTGCATGGAGCTCAGAACCTAACTTGTAGATGCTGATGTGAAGGAACCTTAAAGCTGATTTTAGTTATTGAACCCCAAGCCTGCCATTGCACAGTACATTTCTCCTTTGTCAGTTGCTCCCTTGAAGCATTGCCAGTAGTGGGGTGGGTTCAAGGTGCTAAAGGGAGACCTAAAGGAGAATGAAGCAAAGCTGTTACTTCTTGCCTGCTGCTCATTTAGGTCATCATAGACCCAACACTGTCTCTTCTTTATCCTGGCTGCAAGTCATTTGTTTCTGTAACACAATGACTCTGTTTATAGTTTTCTTGGCACCAGCCACACTTCACCAGCCTCCTTTCCCTTCCCCAGAACCTGCAGATGCTGGGAAGCATGTGACCCCTTTACCAGGTCCCTGAGTTTTAAATATCAACTTCTTTCCTCTCTTCTCCTAGCCCTAAGGGTGTGTTATTGTTTGGGTGTCTCCCCAAAGCCTCATGCAGTTATAGAGGCAGCTGAGTCTAGCATTTGTGATTGGTTCTTGTCTAGCACTGGGATTGGTGGTATGAGCGCTACACCCACCCAGGGGCAGGGAGCTGGCATACAATATAAGGTAGGCAAGGAGGCATGTTTTCCCCTTTTTTGCCCTTTTTGCTCTTGTTGCTGGCAGCCACCATGAACAGCTGCCCCTCAGCCACCCCACCCTGCCTTGGAGCCAGCTGAGTATGGACTGAAACCTCCAAAAACTGTAAGCTAAATAAACCTTTCCTTCCTTCATTTTGGGGGTCATGTATTTTGTCCAAGCAATGAGAGAAAAGTAACCAAGACTGGGTGCCACCTGCATCCTGCAGTTGCTACCTTTATAGTTCTTTCATATACTCTGAATGCCTTTACAGTTCTCAATACCTGGCTAAGAATTGTTTATATTCATTTCTCTGTTAAATAACTGGCATTGTTTATCTCTCTCTACAGTACCCTGACTAGCATAAGAATCATCTACTCTAATCCCTCTCTAATGAGGAAACTAAGAACCAGAGAAGTGACTTGTTTAAGCCTACACACTTTGATAGTATTAGAATTTAAAATGATTTTGCTGCTAATTGTCCACTTAGAAATGTGTTACAACCTAATGAGGCACATACCACCATTCCTATAAAAACAGATGTGCAAACTGAGGCTCAAAAGTCTTAGAATCAAGGACAACCCCCCACCTCCCCATAAGCAACCTGCTGGTTCGGAGGTCTGGCTGAATTAATAGCAACTAAGGAACATTAAGCAACTAAATGCTAGTATTGTTTCGTTGATTGTGCAGGCCTGGGGCCAGCAACCTGAGCATCTCTTTGGAAGATGACAGTAGGCAATGTAGCAAATATAGGGGATTCTCTTCTGTCTTTTCTTTGAGGCCCAATATGGTTCTCACTGTTTTACTTTACTCTGATTATTATTATTTTATTTTATTTTGCTTTATTTTATATTCTGTTTTTATTGATTTTATTCTGTTTTGTTTTTGGTTCAATTCTACTATACCTGTTGGAATGGTCAGCTATTCTGAAGATAACAAGATATACTATAGTAGCTATTGTTTTCATAGTATCTTTCTTTGAAGTTCTGTACTAGTTCTGCTGCTTTATTTTGATTGATGTTGCTATGTTATGTCCGGTTGAATTTTACTATCTTTAAAAAATAACCATAATGGCACCACTACTTTATCCACTTAAATTGTTACAACTCAGAGATATTTATACCATCGTCCCTACAAAACCAATGTGCCATTTTCCTGAGTGTCATCCACATAATAAGTAATAGAGATACAATTCAACTGAATAGTCATTACTGCAAAACCAAGACTCTCATTCACTCCTCTGTACTTGAGTCTTATCTCCCCACAACTCTGGATTGGATAAATATCTCTGCATGTTCGAGGGCTGCTGGTGTTCCAAAGTATAATCTTTCACCCTCCTCTTAGGACTGTTTACTCTTTTTTGCACTCCTGGCATGCAATAAAAATCTAAATATTATTCTGTCATTAACATTTATTTACCCACAACTCCAAACCAAAAGTAGCCATCTCTTAACATAGTATTATTTGGCTCTCAGGCTATCCAGGAATCTTCAAAATGACTGAAGCTCCTCTCATTGCCAATCACAGTGACTCTGAGTTCTGGAAAATTCACAGACAAAAAAAGAAAGAGAACACTGAGCAATTAGGAAAATGTAAAATCACAGTTATGAGAACTATAAATACCTTTCATTTGCCCCGTATAGACTGTGCTGCAAAATGAGAAAGCTCCAATATATTATTTACTAGTTATCAAAAAGTACAAAGTTGCACTTCAAAAATTCCAATAAATCTCTCTCTCTCCCTCTCTGTATATCTCTATCTCCATCTCCATCTCCATCTCCATCTCCATTTCTATCTCCAACCTCTTAATAGGTGGTGCCCAATTAGAAGGTTCCAAGAAGCTGGCTTTGGAGTGCAGCCACTCCCTGCCTGGGAGCTCTGCTGACCTGCACTCAGTCAATCATGGAAGGAGATTGATTGGGTCCTGTGTCAGAGACACTGCAGGGTCATGGCAGGAGGAGAGGCTGCTTGTTGCCTACTAATAACTTTCTGAGTCCAGTGCCCCTGTGGATACATCCTAAGAGGGATTTGTCTTAGTTCAAGGCAACGAGAAGATTAAATCCACCAGCATCAGAGCAAGTAGGAGGCCTAACCACTATCTAAGGGTTGAGACCATTCTACAAATCTAGTAGAGAACATTAAAAAAAAAAAAAAGACATGGGCCTTTCATGCATCCTGAGTCTTGGTGGACAGCTCCCTTAAATCCCTTGAAAGTGTTGCTTTTATTTGATAACTACAAACCACTATCTAGGGACCAAGCACTGACAGATTGCTTTATTCAAGTCAACAAATGTTGACTGAAAAGAAAGAATTTATTCCTGAAGTGGTGGCCTTCTGTGCTGATGTGTGACTTCCTGCTCATCTCGGCACCCTGATTTTCACATGTTCCTCAAAACTCATAGCGGGAGACATTTCAATGTACTAGAAATCAGAAGCCAAAGTATTAATTTTGGCCTCTGCCACTTAGCTCCTGTAAAGTGCAGGCAAGTCACTTAACTACCTACCTCAATTTTCTCATGTGCCAAAAGGAAGAAGACAAATTAAGATCCAATGAGGCAAATCTAAGATTAGCTATTACTGGGGCCAAACATAGCATGGTGTTGAGGCCCCTCAGTGAAAAAAAGTCTGCTTGAAGAGACCCGCACATTTTGTGGTGGGACCACAATCTGCCAGGAGGAAGGTGGCCCCAAGTCCACTAGCATGCAGTCTGGGAGGCTGAACCTTCGAGAAATGGCCAAAGATGAACCCCCAACAACAGCTCATGGCTAGATAGGGACCAACCAGGAGCTGAGCAACCTCCTGGGCTTCAATGCAATGTCTTTCTCACCTGTTAATAGTGAGAACAACAACACTGGGAAGCTGTTGGAGACCACTACGAAGCAGTTCTGAGCAGGATTTAAAATTAACTAATTGGCTTTCTATGTTTATCTGTGAGTCTATCCTAGGCCTAGGCCCCTTGCCTGGTGATGGGAGGTGATTCATAGTAAGAGAACCTCTATGAATCACTGGTCCTGGCTGAGGCCTGTAGTGGCCTCTGAGGCCAGAGATACCTCAAAGGGCAAGGTAAGGCCACAGCCAAAGATGCCTGGCTCCAATCCAATTAGTAGGTGGAGACTGCAGCTGCAGACATCTCACACCTTCAGGCGTCTCACTCCCACCATAAATGTCATCATGGAGATAAGATGGTTCTCCTAAAATTGGCACAATTTACTACTTGGAGAAGTCCTTAAAGTGACTCCCAAGGTCCTGCTCATTCCCCTGCTTTCCTCAGTATGCCCTCTTTGTTTATTATGGAAATAAATACAGGCTGCACACAGAAGTTCTTTGTCTTAGCCCCCATCTAGCCTCAGAATCAAGAACTCTATGGAGGGTTTTGATCCTCCTGGAGCCCTAAAATCATACCACTTGTCTCATTTATTTAAGCTTTCACTGTACACTCATTCAGGAGATTGGGGATCTAGGCCAGGCCCCCGATAAGAAGTTGTCAGTTCAGTGGATTGGAACTGAGAAGACAATGGAACACCTTTCTTTATGAAGCCAAAACTAACCTCATTATCTAAACCAGACAAACAGTAAACGATAGAGGAAGGACAAAGGAAAAGAAAATCGTAGACCAATTTACCTCATGAATATACTTCAGAAACCCTCAAAAAAACAAGCAAATTAAATTCCACTGTTCATAAAAGGAAAAACATATTCAAAACAAACTATAACTCACACCATACTTAATGGCAAAGTCTTCTTCCATGAATGAGAACAAAACAAGAATGTCTACTCTTTACCTCTCTCCAGTTTAGTGTTTTACTGGAAGCACTTGTCAGCATTAATATAGCAACAAAAGAAAATAAAAGAGGAGGAGATTGAAAAAGAAGAAACAAAGCTGTTTCTATCGACAGGTGACATAATTGTCCCAAAGAGTCTTCAAAAACTAGAGTTTAGCAAGGTCACTGGATACAAGATACACACAAATACCTACACACACATGCACACATGTGCGTGCGCACACACACACACATACACACACACGTGTCTTCATTTATACATTTGGCCCTCTATCTCTTCAGGCTCTTTTTTTGCAGATTCATCCAGCCATGGATTTAAAATATGTGGAAAAAAAAATGTGTCTGAACCAAGCATGTATCTGAACCAAGATTTTTGTTACCATGTTCCCTAAAGAACATAATGTAGCAATTACTTATAGAGAAGCTACATTGTAGTGGGTATTACAAATAATATGGAGATGATTTAAAGTATACAGGAGGATGTATATAGGTTGTATACAAATACTATGCCATTTTTAAAGAAACTTGAGTATCTGTGGATTTTGGTATTTGTGCGTTTTCCTGGAACCACTCTGTCTCTCTCTCTCTCTCTTTCTCTCTCTCTCTCTCTCTGAAAGACCACTGTCTAGCAATGTACAATATGAACATAAAATCATAAGTACTACTGACAGTAGTTCCAAAGAAACAGATCCTTATGTACAAACATAACATACATGTACCCTTTATCTGTATGCTGAAATCTAAATAGCACTGAGGGAAATAAAAACAGATCTAAATAACTGTAAATGTATACTGCATTCATATAAAAACTGTCAATCCTTTATAGATTTCATACAGTTTCAATAAAAATTCTAGCAGTGTATTTTATGGCCAGAGGGAATCCAACATCAAAATTTAGATGGAAATGTAAAGAAATTAAAGTATTTAATAGAATTTTGGAAAAGAAGAATAAAATTAAAGGATTGTACTTTGGTTTTGAGTTAGTGTAATTTACAAAAAGTACTGCACTGTGAAAGGATACAGATGTCCCCTCCTCCACCCTTCCCTCTGTTGACTCCTTCCTGTATTTGAAATGTAGGACAGAACACTAAACCAACAAAACATGGTTGTCAGTCAGGTATGTCATTTCTAGAGAGTCATATGTAGGTATATTCCCATCCAAAAAAGAAAATGAAATGATTTGAAAGAAGTTTCTAAAAGCTCTCCTTTTGACTTACAGACTTTCAGTCTAAAGGCAGACTACATATCCATTTATTATACCTGTCAAAACTTCAAATTTAATCAGATAAAGCATAGGTGATCCGTGGAGTTTCTCATGCTATCCTAGATCTGCTAGTACTACAGCACTTTGGGACTCATGACTGATCCAAAGTACTCCTTTATCATATTCACACCTGGAAAGCAAACAGATAACATAGATTCTGCATTGAAGGAAAGTAGACCAGTTCTAAAAACAACAAACTGAATTTACTGGTGAGCTGAAAGTTCAGTATTTAAAATTGTATTTGTAGAGTATATTGCTACTTCAATCACAACAAACAGAAAAAGTTATTGTTCCACAAGAGGAACATGATTATTTCCTAAGGTCTCTTTCATGAAAAATTTTAATACCAAGAAAAGTTCTAGCCAGGCATGGTAGTGCACGTCTTTAATCCCAGCACTCGGGAGGCTGAGGTAGGAGGGGTGTTGTGAGTTCGAGACTGATTTGAGCTACAATGCGAGCGCAAGGCAGGCCTGAGCTACATAGTGCAACCCTGTCTCAAAAAACTAGGACTGGGAAGTTTGGCTCAACAGCTTAAGCACCTGTCTAGCAGGTGCAAAGTTGTGAGTTCAATCCCTGGTGCTGCAAAAAAAAAAAAAAAGAAGAAGAAGAAGAATCGTTCTTCTGCAAAACCCTATTTGAGTGAAAGAAACCTATTGGAGATATGTGGGGTACTGGTTAAGTGAGGGGATCTTCATTCTCAATAGTTATGTCCTCTAAGGTCAACATGAAGAGTGAATTAGTGAATACTGAACTTACTGTTCAAAGGAGAAAGTCAAGATTTAAATTTCTGAATATACCTGGACACATCATTTTCATTAACTAATCGGTACATAACTTTGTTTTATTCTATTTAACAGTGTTTTATTTATTGCTTATTATTGATTCATATATGTATATTATTATATATTGACTATATATGTATATTGATTCGATAATGTATATTATTGATTAAACTCACAGCCCACAGCATAACTCATGCCTCAACAAACACACATTTATCAAACACACATTTTTCTCCATAAACCATACCATAGCCTGTGCTTAGGAACACTAAATAGCATTTAAAATGACTGGAAGGCCATTTTTAAAGAGCAAAATCAACAACAAAAACCCCAAAATTAAATTAATAAGGCACTAAATAGAATGCACAAAGGACACTTGTTTGTAGTAAGAGCACTGAAACAAGAAGACCTTGCTCCAGGTTGACTGAGAAAGTGGTTGGTTGGTGACTCAGTGTTTATGCTGCTCTTCAAATGTCCACAAATGAATGGAAAGCCCAGTGGCTGAACAAATAAATTTTAGTAAGACAAATCTGGAAATACGAGGTCTATGACTAACCAAAATCACCTGATCCTAATGGTTCTTGATACTTCTGCAGGTACTATACTATATTTTCCAAGGTAGGCACTCACTGGACTGTGAAATACTGCATGCATTTCCTGAATTTAAGTGAACATGGAATTCTATTGAGGTGTACCTTAAGGGATCAGTGTTCTGTCAGATGAACTTAGGGAAACGCTGGCTTTGACAGTCTCCCTTCAACCTCCTCCTACAGATCTCATTCCTGCTGTTGAAACAAAATGAATCTATTTCTTCTATAACAGTCTGCTTTAAAGTCTATTTTAAAGAAGCTAAATAGTCACTCTAATTGTCCTTCAGTAGATTACCAAATGTATTATGTTTTATGGGCCATATTGGTATTGCCTTTATTAGATTATAAGGTCAGTTGTGACAAAGGATGTCTCATTGTCTGGTGAATATCAAAGTACCATAGTACATGTATTATGTTCTTAGTTGGTATTTAGTAAATTAAAACAAACTCCCTGTAAAAATAAAAGTAGTTGTTGAAAGTGGGGGAGGGAAATAAAATGTATTTTAGTCCTATTTAATTTAATCATTAGAGTAGACAAATGTAATTCTCTGAAGAGTGAAAAAGACATGGGGAGAAACTTACACACAAAATCAACCTCAAGAAAATGTGACAACAGATAGTTTTAACTTCAGGGTTGCTCCACTTCATTTTTGGTGCCCACTCAGCCAGTTCATGAATCCAGAATGCAGACTAGCTCCACCTCACTTCCTCCAGACTCAGTGGACCATAACAATGGAAGGACCTCTGAGCACATCTCATCTAGTCACCTGCTCCCACAGGATTCTGGTCTCCCACATCTTGATTGAGACCTCCAAGATTTTGCTTGGATACATTCATGGGTACCATGCTTATTGTTTATCGGTATGACACTATAGGCTGCTCAGCTCTGATGAACAGAAAACATGAAATCCAAAACCTCTCCCAGCAGATACCTCTCACTGGTTCTAGCTCAGCTCTCCTAATACTACCTGGAGTTACCTGAACCCTCTTCCCCCAGAGCAGCATTTGACCCAGTCTTTCACTCTCCTTACCTTCCTAAGACCTCTTATCAACCACTTTGGGGTTTACAGAGCATTTTCCCTACAGGTCATTGGCAAAATAATATTCCAAAGGAAGGGAGAAAAAAATTCCATACTCTTACATTGCTTGGGCCCTATTAACAGAAAGGAGTTCTTCACCTTGTTTATTTAGAAGCTGACACTAGGCATGAAAATAGGCATGACCTTTTCAGCCAGACCCTAAAGAGGAGAAACTAAAAATATAAATGTACATTTTCAAGCTCCATGGCCAGAGCTGACACTATGAATAACCTTCTTTGGTCCCTAGAGACTCAGACAGTCAACACAAAGGGACCTTCAGGCTAATTTGCATGTTGGGTGCTAGCAGAGTCATCAACCAGGGCTGGTCTTTATCCTCTAAGATACAGCATGACCCAGACCAACAGAGAGGTCACATCCATTCCTGAACCTTGAGGGAGCCCAAACGAGGAAATGGGGGTATTAAGCTACTAGGGTATTTGACTATATTGTAACCATAACAATTCTCTATACTATTTGAGATTTGTTTTGTTTTGTTTTGTTTTGTTTTGTTTTGTTGCAGCACCGGGGATTGAACTCACAGCCTCACACCTGCCAGACAGGTGCTTAAGCTGCTGAGCCAAACTCCCGGCCCTGGTTTTTTGAGGCAGGGTCATACTATGTAGCTCAGGCCGGCCTTGCACTCGCGTTGTAGCCCAAGCCGACTTGGAACTCACAATGCTCCGCCTACCTCAGCCTCCCAAGTGCTGGGATTAAAGGTGAGATTTGTAGTAAAGGAGTTGGACTCAAATTAACTTATGATTAAACCCAAATAATGTCATCATATTTTTGATTAAAATAAAATAAAGTCAGACCACTGTATCCATGGGTTCCAAAACTGAGGATCCAACCAATCACAGGTTAAAAATATTCAAAAAATCAAAATAGCATCTGTATTGAACATGTTCACAGTTTATTTTTTGTCATTATTCCCTAAACAATACAGCATAGCTACTTCCATAACGTCAACATTGTATTAGGCATTATACGTAATCTAGAGATGACTTAAAGTGTATGAGAAGATATGTACAGGTAATTGCTACATCATTTTCTATTAGGAACCCACAGATTGTGATATCCACAGGGCATCCTGGAACCAATCCCTGCAGCAGCCTAGGGTACTTAATCTCACATAAATACTATCAGCTAATAATATTTATTGAGCCAGTCACTGTGCTTTGCTATCTCATTTAATCTTATCTCATTTTAATTTCATTTAATCTTCACAATAACCCAATAAGGGTATACCATTATTTTTCTCATTTTACACATAAGAAAACTAAAGCCAGTAGCAGATAAGCAACTTGCTGGAGATTGTACAACTAGTAAATGTCACCCTTACATACATGCTTCTGAAAAAAAACAAGGCAGGCTCTGACAGATGTGGAGTCTCTAGGTGCCTTTTTTCTAAAAGGTCTTCACCTGTAATCTAAACTACACCTCAGTGGCCAATCACATCATTTCTGGGTCCCCAGGCTCCTCTGCCTCTTCTGCCACTTGCACCTTCTCAACTGAGCAGGGCACATCTTCCAAACCTGTGCTGAGGCCTTGGACCCTTAAACCCAGAAGATTCACCTGCTGATTCCCAAACATCTGTCAGTCACATGCTACCATCACAATTTTGGAAATATCTGTAAACCACTATTATCTATTTCATGAGTTTCTACAAAATACCTTACATTAGTCCTCCCTCCTTTCCTGAGATTTTACTTTACATAGTTTCAGTTCTCCACAATCAACCACAGTTAAAAACCATAAATACTACAATATTTTACAAAAATGTTAGATGCATTGACAGGGAGCTGCTGCGACTGGCAGGTGGAGGGTCTGAGGTGGGCTCTTATTCCCATCACTGACCCAGAACTGCTGTTACTGGCAGGAAGGGAGCCTGAGAAGGGCTCCTTCTCCCTCCATTGATGGGATTCAGAGACTAGAGACCAGTGGAAAACCAGTTACACAGTAGAACCCCAGCTAGAGTCCACACAATGGACATGCAGGACTAGTGGCATGGAAAAGTCTAAAGCAACAATAACAATACAAGCCAGCAGGTAGTAAACTAGGTGAACCAGCTTGTTTGTGGACCAGAGACACGTGGAATAGAAGTGAGTAGGTAGTGACACCTTCTTTTCTTTTCCTTATTTTTTTTCTTTCTTTTTCTTCTTCTCTCTTTTCTTTTTTCTTTTTGAGATATCTGGGGAGAATTCCAGCTACAGAAAACATCCCACTTCCCAAATCCAAAGACACAGATCAGACCCAAACCTAGCACAAATCCACCTGCAATCTTGGCTGGAGTACACATTCTGAGATCAGACTTACACCTACCACAAACGCTACAAGAGTCTCACTACTTTTATTTTTCTCTGTCTGATGGGTTTTCCTCTTGGTATTCCACTGGGTTAGTGTGTATTTTTCTGCTATTTATTTTTATTTCATTTTTGTTGTTGTTGTTTGTTTATATTTTTCCCTTTTCTCTTTTTCTCTCTTTTGTTTGGCCTTGTTTTTTTCTTCCTGTATATTTGTTTTTTCAATATGTGTGATTATTTTTGTTTCCTGTTTTTTTCTTTTCTCTTTTTTCTTTTCTCATTTTTCTACTTTTTTTCTTCTTTTCATTCTCTTTTCTACCTTATTTTCCTGGTCATTCACAATTTAGATCTCTAAACTCTCCTTTTGTATTATTCTGCTCATCCTTTTCCTTTCTTTCATCAACTATCTTGCTTGATTTTATGAGCCTTTCATGAGGCAAACATTGTCTCTTACCTTTCTGCTTCACTTCAGTACTCCTAGGCTTTCCTTCAAATACCTCCTTCTTGTATCCTACAATTACCCATTGGATGATGATCCTTTGCCCACCAAATTTGCTCCTACTATGTTTAACCCCATCCACTTCTCCTGTCCTACCCTCTAACCCTCTTAAACTCACACAGACACACACAACAGAGTAAAATGGAAAAATGTTGCATACAAGTTCCTGATATAAGTTGGATTATATTAAATAACTATATAACTTGCTCTTACAGTTAAAGATATCACACCAAGAGTTACTACAGTTTGTCGATAGCCAGGCTGTGCTTGAGTGTCTTGTAATTGCTAACTGTACTACTTTAACCAGGGTACCATACCTTTTATAATCAGTTTTTTCTCCTCATATGACAATATTGAGATTTCAAGGGGCCATAACTACCACCATAATCTACTACTAAAGGAATGGACCTTGAGTCAAAAAGACAGCAACTCCACATTCTTAACACTTTGGGAAGGTAGGTTCTTGGGATAAACAGAAAGCCCAAGAACCACCTGTATCTAGAAGACATCCTTGAAGAACAGACATCACCTAAGAAAGCCTTGACACTATGGATAAAACTAACATAAGGAATCTACAAACATCAAGACAGAAAACAAAACAAAATAGAAAATGACAAGAGGAAGAAACAAAATGCAATCCCAAATGCTCAGCCTACACAGGACAAATTCAAAACACAAGAAGTCAGAGGAAATCAGAAGCCAACCACTGGAACTCTCAGGAACAATAGCCACAGAAGAAAAAAAATGCAAAAAGCTGTAGAAAAAATAATATTTAAAGTATAAAAAGAAATGACAAAATGAAAGAAATGAAAGCAGACACAGATTTTAAAAATAGTGGAGGTTAGAAAATTGGTGGAAACCATGAATGATCAACATCAACAAGAAATGGCATCTATGTAATAGATCCAAACAGAAATCCAGGAGATTAAGCACAGTGGATTGAATGAAGGTAAGGATACAATATCAGACCTAGAAGACAGGAATGTGACTAGTGACCAGGAAAATAAAGATATCTTACAAACATCAAGGGACCATGAAAAATCAATCCAACATTTATAAGATGAAGCAAAGTTTGATTGTATGATTACAAGGTTTATTGGAGTAAGTGAGAAAGCTGGAGACAACACAAATGCCATTAAAAACCTCTTCACAGAAATAATGGCTAAAAGATTTCCCAAACGTGGATAAAGAATTTGACATACAAATAAATGAAGCATATAAAATTCCAAATACCCATGACCAAAATAAAACTACACCAAGGCATATAATAATCAAGATTCCAGAAATTCAACAGAAGAACAAAATATTTAAAGCAGCTAGAGAAAAGAAACAAATCATCTATAAAGGAAAACCCATCAGAATCACAGCAGACTTCTCAACATGAGAATAGAGCCTGGAGTGAGGAATTTCAAGCCCTAAAAGCAAACAATCTTCAACCAAGATTGATGTACTCCACAAAACTATCTTTCAAATCAAACAGAGAAATAAAATGCTTCCATGGCAAAGAACAACTGAAGAAATTCATGACCGCCAAACCAGCACTACAGAATGCCCTGAAGAAAATATTAGAAAGTGGTAACAAAGACCACAAACACACAAATACCAATAGAAAGAAACCACAAAGCAGGGCAAGCAATTAAACAGAGGAGAAAGACAGGGAACCAACAACAGGAAAATAACATGAAAAAGATAAATCTACACATATCAATTACAACCATCAGTGTAAATGGTCTCAACTCACCAACTGAAAGAACAGACTGGCAGAATGGATCAAGAAACAAGCCCCATCAAAATGCTGGATTCAAGAAACACATTTAATCCAAAAAGAAATTCATACACCAAAAGTCAATGGATAGAAAACAATACTCCATGTGACAAGAACCCAGAAAAAAGCAGGGTAAGTTAATCTACTTGCAGACAGTGTAAACGTTAAGTCAAAACCGATCAAATGAAACATGGAAAGTCATTTAAAGGAAAATTGCAAGAAGAGGAGGTAAGAATCATGAATACATATGCACCAAATACTGGTGCAACCAACTACATAAAACAAATATTAACAGGCATGAAAAACCAAATAAGCACTAACACAATTGTAGTGGGGCACCTTAATACCCCACTCTCACAAACAGATCAATCAACTAAACAAAAAAGCAACAAGGAAATATCAGAATTAAACCAAACCTGTGAACAAATGGACTTGATAGATGTCTGCAGAGTGTTTCACCCCAAAGCATCATACATATTCTTCTGAGCTGCACATGGAAAGTTCTTCAGAATAGACCTACTAGCCCACAAAACATGTTTAAGTAAATGTAGAGGAATTGAAATCATTCTTGCACACTATCTGACCATAGCACAATGAAACTGGAAATCAACAACAAAAGAAACTACACAAAATACAAAAATACATGGAAAATAAACAACACACTTCTGAAGAACCAATGGGTCACAGAGGAAATTAAACATGAAATTGCACAGAATATATTATTAAACAATAATACTGATACAACATACCAAAACTTATGGGACACAATGAAAGGAGTCTTAAGAGGAAAATTTATAGATATAAATTCTCACATCAGGAAAGCAGAATGAGTTCAAATAAGCAACCTAATGCTGAATCTCAAAATTCTAGAAAAAGAAGAACAAATCAAACCCAAAGCTCACGCAAGGGAAGAAATTATAAAGATAAGAGCAGAAATTAATGCAATTGAGACTAAAAATGTAAAACAAAGAATCGACAAATTGAGAAGTTAGTTCTTTGGAAGAAATTGACAAACCATTAGCAAACCACATCAAAAATAGAAAAAAAATTCAAGCAATTGGGAATGAAAAGGGAGAAATCACAACAGATCCTACAGAAATTCAGAAAAAAATCAATTCCTTCTGAGAACCTATATTCTAATAAGATGGAAAACACAGAAGAAATGGACAGGTTCCTAGACACAATCCAACTGTCAAAACTAAATTGAGAAGATATAAAAATTCTGAATAACCCAATATCTGTCAATGAAATTGAAAATGTAATTAAAACTTCACCAACAAAGAAAACCCCAGGATTGAATAACTGTTGCATTCTATAAGAAATTTAAAGAACTAATGCCACTAATGCTGAAACTCTTTAAGGAATTTGACAGGAAAGCAATACTTCCAAGACCATTTCTGGAGGCAAGTATTACCCTGATTCCCAACCAAAAAAGAAAACTACAGGGAAGAACCCAACCAAAAAAGAAAACTACAGACCAGTCTCCCTATTGAAAAAATCCTCAATAAGATACTGGCAAATAGAATGTGGCAAATCATCAAGATGATTATGCACCATGACCAAGTCAAATTCAGGTCATTTGCGACTGCAAGGGGAAGAACAAGGATTCACCAAAAGGCAAGCTCTCTCTGTGAACCAGTGAAATGCATGGGCCGCCAACAGCAGAGGGACAGCCAGGCCCCAGCTCCTTCCAACACATGGACTGGCAAACAAGAAGAGCCAATACCCCCACCCTTGTAAGTGACCAGCTGATCTGGAGAAACACAGGCTGTGATGATAGCTATTGAGGTGAAATGCAATTCAATGCTTGTGGTGCTTTGGTGTTTCACTGACCTTGCAGGACTAGGGCCAGTGGTCTGATCATCTAGTCAGAGGATAACAGTACACAGCGTCACATCTTGGGGAGATCTCCTTATAAAAATGGTAGCCATTGTTAATTCCCTATTATCTTGTTTTGAAGTCCTGTATCATTTTCATTGTTTTGTTAGGCTGGGTTTTGTTCTGTTTTGTTTTGTTTGATTTTGTTATACCCGATGGCATGAGCAACTATTTCAAAGATAGCAAGATATATTATGGTAGCTTGTTTTGTTGCATTCATTGTTTTGTTTTTATTGGTTCTGTTCTGTTCTATTTGATTTTTACTATGTCTGAAGGTATCTATTTTGAAGACAACAAGAGGCATTATGGTAACTATTGCTGATTTTGTATTGTTTTGAAATCCTGTGTCACTTACACTGGTTTGTTTTTATTGATTTTATTCAGTTTTATTTTCCTTGGTTTTATACTCTTTAAAATAAAAAATACACAAATCAATAAATGCAATATACCATATTAACAGAACCAAAGACAAAAATCACATAATCATCTCAAGAGATGCAGAAAAAACATTTGACAAAGTGAAACACCTATTCATGATGAAAAGCTCTACAAAAAATTGGAACAGAGGGTCTTTATCTTAATCTGATAAAAACCACCTATGATAAACCAATAGCTAACATCATACTAAATGGTCAAAAACTGAAACTTTCATTCTAAAATCAGGAACGAGACAAGGATGTCCACTATCACCTCTCCTATTCAATATAGTTCTGGAAACACTAGCCAGAGCAATTAGACAAGAGAAAGAAATAAAAGGAATAGAATACGAAAGGAAGAAGTTAAATTGTTATTCACAGATGGTATGATAATCTACATAGAATACCCCAAAAGTTCCACCAAAAGATTTATAGACTTAATAACCAAATTCAGTAGTGTAGCTGGATACAAAGTCAACACCCAAAAATCAGTAGCATTCCTGTACATAAGCAACAAACACACAGGAAGAGCAATTAGGGAAACCACATCATTTACAATAGAATCCAAAATAGTGAAATACTTAGGAATCAATCTAACAGGAGAAGTAAAAGATCTATACATCGAAAACTATGGTACACTGAAAAAGGAGATTGAAGAAGATATTACAAAATGGAAAGATATTCCTTGCTCACGGATAAGAAGAATGAACACAGTGAAAATGGCCCTACTACCAAAGCTGTTATACAGATTTAATGCAATCCCAATCAAAATAACATGAGCATAACTCACAGAGCTAGAGAAAAAATTCTGAAAGTTTATGTGGAACCAGAAGAGACCTAGAATGGCAACAGCAATTTTGGGCAACAAAGGCAAGTCATGGGGCACTACAATCCCTGACCTGAAATAATACTACAAAGTTACTATGATAGAGTCAGCTTAGAAATGGCTAAAAAAACAGACCTGAGGATCAGTGGAACAGAACAGAAGATGCAGACACAACTACAAATACACTAAACCATCTTATCTATGACAAATGAGTCAAACATTCACTGGAAGAAAATCTCTTTAATAAATGGTGCTGGAAAAACTGACTTTCCACATGCTGAAGACTAAAACTAGACCCATTTCTACCACCATGCACTAAACTAAAGTCAAAATGAATCAAAGATCTAAGTATTAAAACAGAAAAACTATATCTACTGGAAGAGAAAACAGGTAGTAATCATGAAGACATAGGTGTAGGCAGAGAGTTAATGAACAAAACCAAGACAGCAGGTGAAATACAACAAAGAATCAACAAATGGGACCTCCCCGCATTAAAAAGCTTTTGCACAACAAAAGAAAACACCAACAAAGTGAAAAGACAACTCACAGAGTAGGAAAATATTATAGCCAATTGTCCCTCAGACAAAGGAATTATAATTAGAACATATAAAGAATTGAAAGGAGACCCTGTTATGTTGGGTAGGGAGGCTCCGACCAGACGACAACCTAGCCTGCCTTCCTGGTGAGTGTGCATGACCAGCACGGACTCCAGGAGGAGAAAGAGACGTGCCTCTCGTAGGCCTACTGGCACGCAGGCTAAGTATCAAGGACTCCCTCCTCACCTCCTCGTAAGCAACCTGCTGGTTCAGAGGACTGGATAAGTTGACAGCAACTATGGTACATAAAGCAACCAAATGTTGTATCGTTCAGTTGATTTTGTAGACCTGGAGCCAGCAGTCTGAGCATCTCTTGGGAAGATGATAGTATGCAATGTAGTAAATATGGGGGATTCTCCTTTGTCTTGTCTTTGAGGCCCAATATTGTTCTCATTGTTTTGCTTTATTCTGATTTTTTTTTTTGCTTTATTTCATACTCTGTTTTGTTGTGCTTTGTTTTTGGTTTGATTTTATTATACCTGATGGATTGATCAACTATTCTGAAAGTAAAAATATATGCTGTGGTGACTGTTGTTTTCCTGGTGTCTTTCTTTGAAGTTCTGTACCAGTTCTACTACTTTGTTTTGATTGACTTTGTTCTGCTATGTTTTGTTGGATTTTACTATCTTTAAAATTAAAAAAAAAGAATTGAAAAAATCAAACCCCCCAAATTCACAGGCTCAGTCCAAAAATGGGCATCTAAGATGAACATACACTTCTCAGATAAAGAAATACAAATGGCAAATAAATACATGCAAAAACGTTCTACATCACTGGTCATTTGAGAGATGCAAATTAAAACACTGAGATTCCATCTCATCCCACAAAAAAATGGCTAGCATTAAGAAAACAACCAATAACAAATGCTGACAGGGCTATGAGTAAAAAGGAACCCTCTCCACTGTTGGTGGGAGTGTAGATTGTGGAGTGGTTCCAGAATGAAACTACTGTGGAAATCAGTGTGGAGATTTCTTTAAAAACCAGGATTAGAGGTCCCATTCCCCTTCTGGGTATTTTCTTAGAAGAATTAAAAACATAATACCACAGTGATATATGTGCCCCTATGTTTATAGCAGCACAATCTGTAATAGTTAAATCTTGGGAAAAAAATTTAAAAAGATGTGGTTTTTTTATATAATGGAGTATTACTCAGCCATAAAAAATAAACTTGAGATTTTATAGATAAATGGATGCAACTTGAGACCATACTCATAAATGAAATAAACGAGACCCACATGTGTAAGCATCTTATTGTCTCATTAGTGTTAGAATCTAAAAGAGTAAACAAGATCCAAAATGTACAATAGATATTGTGAATAGGGATGAAACTTTTCAAAAGAAGAGAAAAACTATGATGAGAGAAAGGGGAAAGAAAGGAAGGGAAAAGGCAAAAATGTATATAAACACAAGACAGTTAAAATAGCTGTACCCCTGGTTTCTCTTTGTTCACTGAGGGGAGAGTTTTGTGACAGTAATTTTGTGGACAACGTTTCATGTCTATATCTTGTACTCTAAACAACTACTATGACTATAACAATATGCAATGTGTTGATTATTTTTACTCTCCTTTTAGCCTGTTTTAAAACTGTTTTACTGTTATTTCTTACTTTTTTCTGCTGAAAATAAAAATATTTTAAATGTTACATGAAAAATTCAAGAAATAAACAATGTAAGTTTTAAATTATGTGCAATTCTTTGTACAATGACAAATCTCCCCATCCTGTTCCATCCTGCATGGGACATCAATCATCCCTTTGTCCAGCACATCCACAACATACAAGCTACCCACTCACTAGTCACATAGCAGTCATATCATTTGTCAGATCTACTGTCCTGGTATTGCAGTGTTTGTGTTCAAGTAACATTTATTTTACTTAATGGTCCCAAATACAATAGATGCCACCAATGCTATTACAGTGTATTGTTATAACTGTCCAATTTTATTATTGGTTATAATCTTTTACTTTGTATAACTTGTAAATTCAACTTTATTATAGGTGTGTATACACATGTCCAATATATATGTCCAAGGTTTCAGGCATCTACTGGGAATTTCAGGATATATTCCCTATGAGTAAGAGAATAAGGGACCTACTTTACTTCTTTTTATCTAACTATGTCTAAACAGCAGTGTCTGAAATCATATGTTGGTATGCTGACCAATTTTTTCAAGTATGTGTTAAAACGCACTAGTTTTTTTTTAGTTTCTCATTTATAATACAAAAACCACTGCTGGCTCACTGCCTTATCAGAGACACAGCTTTCTCTCTAACACTGTGAATGTATAATAAATCAGCCTTTGTTTCATAACTCCAGTGAGGAGACTCACCGATTTCTGATTGTTACCTAAAAAGTTTCTTTCCACCTAGATGGTCAGATAGCTTTGGAAAGACACCAGGCAAAACTGAAGAGACCAATGAGATAACCGGAAATTTCTGCATTGTTTTCAGAAATATCCTCCTGAAAGAGATAGAGGGTTTAAGTTCAGAGGCAGCTAGAATTTAATCACCATTACTTGGCTGTATATTCCTGAGTAAAAAGATACTCTGAACCTCAGTTTCTCCAGTCTCTAAAGGGAATATGATACCCATCTCATAGGACTGTGCTAAGAGTGAGATTGAATACATATAGCATCTACCACAGCTCTTGGCACAGAGTAATCACCAAATAAACATCAATTGCCTGCCTTTCCACAAGAATAATGAGTACAATGACCTGGAAACACTGGCCAATGGCTTTCCTTGGGAAGCATATCCTGGAATACTCTCCTAGATGTGTTCCAATCATTCACTGTTCTGCATATAAACTTGGGGAGTATTTTTCTTCAGATTTGTCTAGGAGCCTGATTACCTTTCCAGACCGTAATAAGAATCATGATCATTCTGAATATCAAGACAGAATTTCTGACTAAAATGGCAGAGCCATGGCCATTAGTATTTCTAAAAAGGACAGGTTTCCATGATCCCCAGAGGAAGATTGTCCCGCCTTCAAGGAACATGTCACAAGCAGATAGGAGGCAGAATGAGCTCCAACCTGAGATGAACCAACCCTGCATCCAGCTGGATACTTAAAATGACAGAATTTTGGCAGAAACCATCACCCATCACTGTCAAAAGTCCTGGGGTCTTTGAAGAGAAACAACACAGCTCAGAAAAAACAGAACTGGTGCACAGACAGCCCTAATGAAGTGCAGTGGCCATCAAAATCTTATTTGCATCCATTTGCACTCATTATTAGATGACATTAAGGAAATTTTCTCCTGACCTTGACATGTGATCTCTTGTGCTGTTCTGGATATATGCAGAGCATTATAAGAAATAATAATTCCCAAGAGCCCATCTAATCTGACAATTTTCATCAGCCTCCAAAGAGAGATTTTACCTGTTGTCCATTTCTCCAGGTGTTTTTTTCCAGTGTTACTATAAAAAAGACAGAGAACAAGGTCTATAACTTTCAACAGTGTCCTTGAAAAAGTCAGAGGTATGACATAAATGCCGCCTTTCACTCATCTTTACCACATCTGCATTTCTTAGCAGGTAAATTAAATATATTCATATAGCCAAACTCGCTTTCTAAATCTTAGGGGTGCCCTCCAGGTGTTTCACATGTTTCACCTAAGAAAATCATGCTAGACTTTGGAACCAAACAGTACCAATCTGGGGTATCAGATCTTGACCCTTCTAATCTCAACCAACTTTAAGTCCACATTTCAGAACATGTGTTGTGAGGACTCTTGAATAAACTTTTGATTCCGGTCACCTCAAATTTTGTTTGCTATTAAATTCTGCTATCCAACTTTCATCCCAAAACATCTTTGTTTCTGATATTGAGTTCACATAAAAAAGAAAGAAAACAAAAACTTAAAAGTATAAAATATAATTTAAATGATTTATAGTAAAAATTAAAATGATAGCACTCAGCACAAAATTAATTAATCATCATTAGTAAAAGTAAGATCACCAATATGATATCTACTGTAATTTTTTAATAAGTATCTCAGTTTAAAATCATATAAATGGAGAAGTCAGAAAGGGTATGAGGGAAGAGTGGACAAAAAGATGTTAGATTTGATCAATGCACATTATCTGTATGTGTGAAAATACCACAGTGAATTCCATTAATAGGTACAATTAATACATGAAAATAAAGAATTTTAAAGTAATAAAATAAAAGTCATTAAACAAGAAGCCAAAAACTTGATAATTGAATTCAACTTTTAAAACACCACCTACCTATTTCAGATTTATCAAAATCTCTATTTCTAACACATTGCAGATTTCAGTTTCAAGATAAAGACAATTTTTTTTTCTCAACCTTCAAACACTATTTCTATGCTTCCTCCCACTCTCCTTCTACTTCTATGGAATCCTTCTTTATCAATCTTGTGAACTTTTCTCTCCATTGTCTTATTAAAATCTCCAAAGAACTATTTCTGTCTCACTCATTCTCCGCACACGTCTTCTGCCCCCACAGTCAGCAAGCTCTAGTATTAATCCCAAGGAGCAAACCATCCACATCAACAATAAAAAGATAACAGAAAATGCCATGCCATAGACCTTTTTTTATAATATACCATATAAATTTGGGATGGGGGAACTAGGCCTTTCTAATGATAGTATCCAGAATAATATTTAATTGTACTTGGTCAATTTTCTAGATATATACCAAGTGACATGAGGATCAGGAGCCTACACATTAGAATAGTAGCTGGTAAGATTTTGAGGTTTTTCAGTCTGCCACAGTGAGGACACATTTCAAATTGGATTGATAGAGGCCAAAAAAAAATTGCGTGAGCGGTTTCAGTCACTTCCCTGCCACCACCCTACCTCCACTCGAGAAGGAAGAGACATTCCCCAAAAGCAGGACAGACTACCATGGCCAAGCTTAGTGTGGAACATACCAAATACAGAACTGGTCCTGCACATCTCTGCAGCCCATGGGGAATAGGGATCTGAGCTAATCTTCTCTGGTCGGGGTTGAAATGTGGTGAGAAGACTTTAGAATCCAGACAATTGAATTCAATTCAACTCCTGTCACTATCTTAATAAGAAGCAACACTGAGTGTAAGCAAACATCATCCAATCAGCTAGGGACCTGGATAGAACAAAAAAGAAAAAACTTATTTCTTATGTTTCTCCTGAAACTGGGCATACTACTTTTCTCCTGTCCCTGGTCCCCAGAACTCCAAGCTCTCTGGCTTTGGACTATACAACTTATGCCAGTGGCCCCCAGGTTTTCAGGACTTTGCCCTCAAACTGAGAGTTACACATTCAGCTTCCCTGGTTTTGAAGATTTTGGACTTGGAATGAACCACAGTACCAGCATTGCAAGGTCTCCAACCTGAAGATGACTTGTCAAAGGACTCACCCTCCTTAATTGCATGAGCCAATTTCCAAAATAAGACCCCTTTAACACATATACATATTGAATATACATAATCCTCCCTAATATATATCTTCTATTGGTTCTGTCTCTCTGCAGAATTCTAATACATTCATCATCACGCTTTGTTTTCACATATTTTTTCATTTTTCTATTTCATTGTGTCTATTATAATCTACTTGAATTCTTTTATGAAACAAGGGAGTGTATAAATAAATAGGAATAATCTCATGAGTCACTCAATTACTCTAAATGTCATTTTCCATGCATAAAATAAGAGTTTAGGACTCAGTATTAAAAATCCCATTCAGAGCTGGTGGTGCATGCCTTTAATCCCAGCACTCAGGAGGCTGAGGTAGGTGGAGCCTTGTGAATTCGAGGCCAGCTTGGGCTGCAACGCAAGCGCAAGGCCAGTCTGAGCTACATAGTGTGACCCTGCCTCAAAAAAACTAGGGCCAGGAGTTTGGCCCAGTGGCTTAAGTGCCTGTCTGGCAGGCTTGAGGTCGTCAGTTTGATCCCCAGTGCTACAAAAAAAAAAAAAATCTCATTCAGCTAACCCTTTTCATCTAGTCTTTCATTTCTGAAGGACAAAGATCATGCGTGTCAGATTTACATAGCCTTGACTTGATAAGTATAGGCAGCACTGGGTCCATTGGTTCTCCAATATGTTTTAAGTTATCCTTATATTGTACTTTTATTGGGAATCACTTATGCTGTAGAAGATTTTCAGTAGTACTAATGAATTTTAAATTACTCATTTTGTTATATTCCCTCCCATCTTATTACTATTAGGTGCTTCTTTAGTACACTCTGGGTTAAAGTTCGAACTTTAACATTGAATAGGACTTAATATTTGTATAGAATGTAATCAACTTGACTAAGTTTGAAATTATCCCATTTAAATCTTCAACAACCCTGTGTGATAAGTGGAATAGGGACACATCTTCATTTACACTTGGGATAACACAGTGAAGTGACTCACTCAAAATTACCCAGACCATTCTCACCACAAGGATTTGAACTCTAATTTTCTGACTCTAAAGCCCCTTTCAAACTCCCATCCTCTAAAAAGATCCTTCCAGTTCCCACTGACCATTGCTAGGCCAGACATGTCCCAGGACAGCCTTACTGGTATGTTGTCATGGGGAGTTGTTGTTTGCTCCCATCCCACAGATTGGTCTTATCTCCTCTTGACTTACAAACCTTATAATGTATAAAGACAGCATTCCTATATACTTTCAACCTTTTATTCCTGAGCTAAATACATGTCACAGTCTAATTCTCCACAAGCCATTTTATCTGGTAAGCACAAGAGGCTCAGTGCCTGGGACCACCAGTTTTCCAGGAGTCTATGAAGAAAAATAAAATGAATTGGCTCCCGGCCATAGATAACAAAAACTGAAATTAACAGTCATTTAATTAACTGCCTGAAAAAATATTACATTATGTCAACTTCATAGTTAAATGTGTTATTCATAAAAAAATTCATTACATGTGAGAACAATTCGTGGATTAGATTCTCGTTTTGCAAAAATGCCTGAGTAGGCACAATGATTGATTAGAAGACACAGCCAATTGAATTGAATAAGTCTTTCATAAGGAAATAGTTTCAAAAGCGAAACTATAAAAATCACTTCAGCATTTTTATGGAAACGTCTACAGATGTGAATGTATTTTAATATGTTTGGGTTAAATGACAAAGCCTCCACAAAAGTCCTCAGGAAGCTTAAAATGGTCTTAATTCTTCAATTACCTAAATTTCTCCATGCAGGCTAAGATACCTTTTAGCAAAATTGTTCCCTATGGATTCACAGTTTATATAATTTCTTCTAGTTGCTGAATTTGGCCAGGAAATTGAACTTCATTTGTTTGGAAGAAATTGAAGGGGCTGGGGAGCACTCGGCCCTGTCAACATGGTCAACTGTAGCAGGGGTTATACATAACCAGGAATTCAAAAGGAAGCTTCCTCTCTCCACATCATCAAATTTAACCTCTTCCCAATATGAAAAAGTGCTCTTAAAAAATTCTAACTCCTGCAAAAGAGCCAATAAATTCAGCCACATTGCCAAGGGCATGAATTCAATTGCTTCAAGGAGCCTTGGGGTGCATTGGCAGGATCCTAAAAATGTTGTAGGTTAAAAACTACCTTGTATCCTGACACAGAGACTGCTGCTAATTCTGTTAAACTTCTTGTATTTAAGTGCTATGGCTGGCATCAGTAATGCGCAGTTCTTTAAAGGCTCAATAGCTCTGTAAAAGCTGCCTTCACAGACCCTAAGGTGAGACCATCTGGCAGGAAGTCTTTACCCCCAGAGCCCTCAGAAGTCACCAAAGAGCGAAGCTGTGAGGATCAGCTTGCGAATCCCGAGGGTTGGTAATGATGACAAACCTCTTTCCTGGAGGGCTGAGCCTATGACTCGGCTTCAATTTCAGGCCTTCGAAGAGCCCTGGGGAGCTGAATTACTGAGGCAACAATATTGATGGTCCCTGCTGAAGCCACAGCCAATTTTAGAACTTGCTCTCCTACTGGGAAATGAAACCCTGAACTTCATTTAGGTTCTAGGAGGTCTTCCTGAGTCTTCTGCCTAAGGTAGAAATAAAGCATGCTCTTGAAAGGAGCAGGGTAGCAGACATGGGTCCCTGCATCAAGAAGATATGCACAAGAAAATTTTCTACCCACAAGTATTTTATGTCCTCAGAGGCTCAGCATCCTGACTGAGAGTAAATTTTCCTCCCTGAAGTCCCCTGTCTCCATCTAGCACTTCAGAAGTTTGTACATGGCTGCCTTTTACTCCTGCTTCCACCTCTCTGCCTTGAATCTGAGTTCACTGCTCTGTCCAGGTCCTTCAGACTGATATACAAGTCAGCTTTGTTCTAAATCCTGGCTTCCCCAATGCTGTCTGCACCCTTTCATCGTCTATGCTCCCAAAGTCAGTTTTGGCTCCAGAATTCAGTCAGGGCTGAAGAGCCACACCTCTAGTTTTCCAAGGGGAAGCTTTGGGTTCTCTAATGCAGAGATTTCCAGAGCGTCCACGTAAACTCGTCCAACACCCTTGGGAAAAGAAGCAAGTTTAAACGTAGAGCAATAAATTGCTTTTACAAATGTAATAGTACTTACTGGATATCTGTGCTATACAGGAACTGTGCTAGACATAATGCAGGTATGGCAAGAAACAAGGACCACATGCACCCTACCTTCGCAGACTTTAGAGTCACCTTATGACCTGTTGAACAAACATTCTGCTTCCTTATCCACTGCTGGTAACACAGTGGTTTTGGCTTCCAGAATACCATGTATGTTTCTTATTCTGACATAAGCAGGAAGAGAGAACACACCATTATAGACCAACACCACCTGGAATATCAATAGAGCCAAAAATCAGTACAACCAAGATTTATTCAATCCCCTCTACCTGATTTTCTAGATCAGGCATTGTTGTTCTAAGAACCAAATGATTGTGGATACCTCCAGCATGGTTCCATTTGTTCTTTCAATAGGCAGCCACAGAATAAAGGGAGGAAATATGAGAGACAAGAAATATCCTATGACTATTCAGCATAGTAAACACTGAATTTAAATAAGGAGAAGTAAAATTTACCTCATTGAAGAATGTCACAGCAAGAAAAATGTAGCTTGAGGAACCACATTATATTGTCTGTTAATCTTATAACAAAACCCCTCATCCAAATTAAAATGCTCAGTACCAAAATTCATAGTCACCTGCAGGGCATACAACTGTTTAAAAAGAATTATTCCTGAACCATGAGGTTGATTTTTCAGAAGGGTAGTAAAAAGAGATGGTCTGCTTTCTTCATTATATAACCCAAGATAAGGCTTCTTATAGCTATGACTACAGATATTGCTGCCTCTGAATCTTTTGATATCAGTTTTTGATATCTAACCTAAGTCCCTTCAAAATATCATTTAATCCTTGTTCTTTTATACTACCCTCAGTGTTATTAAATTCTGAAGCTCAAGTACCCACTATTAAGATCCACTATCATTAGATAGCAGATCTTAAAAACCAAAAATTGGAGGAGGCAGAGAAGGGTGGGACGGGTGAAGAGCAAAACAGAATTGTTTATTAGGTACATGTGACAACTCCCTGCAATAAACATAATCATTATGTTCTGCAAACATGTACTAATAAAAAACTTAAAAATATAGTATGATTTGAAAGAAAAAAAACCCACAAGTTTACTTAATATTTTTCAGTTTTAAAATTCATTTTAAATTGGGTATGTCATGGTCTTCTCACAGTCAGGCATGCCTCACTTTGGGTAATAAAAACATCCCACAAGTTTCACCTTTAACATGATTCCTCCTCTTCTGAAAGTCATAAAAATTAATCCTAAGACAAAACAAAATTATCTTCGATGATGCAGAAATTCTTTTTAACTCACACATTTAAAAGAGAAATTTTTGATATAATAATAATACCCATATGAAGGCTAAAGTTTCTTTTGTTTGACAGAATCACTTCTAGAGTTAAGAAAAAGCAGCAATTATAGCTTAAGAACAGAACATCCTAGACTAAAATCTCATCCAGCTTTTATCAAATCTCCTCACCACCATTTTACAAGAGAACAACAGGAAATCTCTTTGGGTGCTCAGACCTTGTTTCCTAGCAATTTAAGGAAGCAAAGAATGAGCAATTGAGCCAGGACTGGGAAAGGGTAGAAACTAATGTTCTGAATAGCAAAGAAAGTGAACCAATAAAGTAATTATGAAGAAGTTGACCTCCTTTTATGTGTTCAGTGTTACCTACTGCTCAATTTAAAGTTGAACTTTACAGCTGTCATATAGCAATCCTTTTAGTCAACCAAAAGCCATATATATCCATAAAGCTTGAAAAAGGGATGATAAAATCAGGTAAGAAAAAAGTAAATGTTTAATCAATGGGAGCTAAAGCATGGAGTATTATAAATCAAGTTGCAGAGTGATCAGGCATTCAGCATCTGACCCTAAGACAACGGTCAGAGAGAGAGTGTGTGTATGTGTGTACATCTGCACATACATTTACATACATACTTGAATAAAAAGATACACTCTCAGAAGCCGGTTTGTCCTTCCTGTAAGCCATGCAAGCCATGTGGGACCCAGGAAGAGAGAAGTTAGTCCACCCCTCCCATAAGTCGGCAGAAGTCATGCTGGGTCTGGGAGGAGTACAACAAGAAGCCAATTTGCCCTTCCTGTAAGCTGTGCAAGCCATGCAGGGCCCAGGAAGAGGGAAACCAGTTTGCCCCTCCAGTGAGCTGACCAGCATACAGGCAGAGAATCAAGAAAACCCCTCTCCCCTGTAAGCAACAAGCAAGTTTGGAGGACAGGCTGAGTTGATAGCAACTGAGGTGCAAAAACAACTTAATGCTTGTATTGTTTGACTGATTTTGCAGGCCTAAGGCAGAGCATCTACTAGGAGAATAACAGTATACAATATAGCAAATATGAGGGATTTTCTTCTGTCTTGTCTTCGAAATCCAATATTTTTCTCAGTTTAGTTTTGTTCTGATTTATTGTCTTGTTTTATTTAATGTTCTGTTTTGACTGGCTTTATTCTGTTTTGTTTTAATTGATTTTACTATGTCTGATGGTATGGACAACTGTTAAGATAACAAGAGATGTTACATCAGCCTTTGTAGATTTCTTATTATCTTATTTTAAAGTTCTATACCACAATCACTGCTTTGTTTTGATTGGCTTTATTCTGTTCTATTTTGTTAGGTTTTATTCTCTTTAAAATAAAAATAAAAAATAAATAAATGTACCCTCTAAAGAAATAATAAAATTTCAAGTACTAGATCCACTTAAAAAAAAAAGATACACTCACAATAAAGTAATCCAGCCTCATTAATTTGCTAAAGATTGGTACAGACTTAATAAGAAGAAAAGATAAGGAGGAGAATTCATAATATGAACTTAAATATATACTATATTTTCACCTATGTAAAAGTAAAGAGATTTGCCAGGCTTTTGTGGTGGTTATTTCTATATTTGAGGATAATCGTGCGTGGTTTTTCTTTGCGAGTTTTTACAATTTTCCTAATTTCTATAGTAAGCACTTATAATGAGGAAATGTTTTTGTTTTATTTTTTTAATTTTATTTCAAAGATAGTGAAATGCAACAAAAGATAACAGAACAATCAAATCAAAGCAGTAGAACTGGCATAGAACTTCAGACAGAGATACTATGAAAGCAATAGCTACTATATTGTATTTTGTTACTTTCAGAATAGTTGACCATTCCATCAGGCATAGCAAAAACAAACCAAAAACAAAACACAATAAAACCAATAAAAACAGGACGTGAAATGAAAAAAAAAAAGGAAATGAAAATTAAACAAAATTAAGCAAACCAATGACAATAATATTGGGGCTCAAAGACAAGACAGAGGACAATCCCAACTATTTGCCACACTAGAAAATGTCATCTACCCAAGAGATGCTAAAACTGTGGGCACCAGGCCTGCAAAACAATCCAGCAATACAAGCATTTGTAACCCAGTTGCCATGAACCCAGCAGCTTCTCCAGGCATGCAGGATGCTCGGGGAGGGTGGGGGGGAGGTCCTTGATTCATAGCCCGTGCTCTGGCAGACCTATGGGACACCACTCTTTCTCTCCTCCTGGAGTCTGCGCAGTTGTGCAGACTCACCAGGGAGGCAGGCTGGCTTGCTTCTGGTTGCAGCCTCTCGCCCCAACATGGAGGGTTCGCAGAAGGCACATAGTTCTCCCCCTGGGTTCTGCGCGGTGGAGGTCGCACAGACTCACCAGGGAGTCAGGCTGGCTTGCTTCTGGTTGCAGCCTTGAGCCCTGGTTTTTTTTCAATGTTTTTGTTTTAAAAACGAAGGAAATAGTTTCAGATCAAGGAACAACAAGCAAAGAGAAATTCCTCTGAGGAATGAAAATCAATAAAAGGAAGGCTTGATCAAGAGGCTGGTGGGCATTAGTGAAGTTCTATAGCTGCAGTTTACCCACTGGGGTGCCAGTGGCACCCCCAAATTGCCTCACATGTAATAAAACAGATTTTTTATTTAAATTGCCAAATGAATGCATGAACTCAAGGCCCACTCCAGAAGAGGACATAAGAGGAGTGGAATAAAAAACAGCCATCCTAAAAAGTACCATGTAGAGAGGATATTTCCTAATGTCAGTGGAATGAAACCACGACAAACATCTCAGAAACTCTGGTGGGAACTAAGAGCCAGTCACTACAGCATGCTGCCCTGAGCAAGAGCTCTCAACCCAAGGTGCAACCATAAGAATTGTCATCCCCAGGGCAGACCTTTTGTTGGGTGGAAGAGAGAGGAGTGTCCCCATTGTGAGAACTGTGATTCAATCCTTCTTTTCCCAGTGACCGCAGTATAATACAGGAAATGACAACCTGAAAGCAAATCCTTAAAGGATGTAGATCATATACATGATAAAGGAGAAATAGTTTATATGCACTAGTGCCCAGCCTTTCTCTTCCTCCACATTTAAGAGAAATCACCCTCCGTATTAGTCATTTTCCCATCACTGGGACAAAATACCTCACATTGCAACTTAAAGGAAGTGAGGTTTATTTTGGCTCCCAACTTCATAGAGAGCAGTCCATAGCTGGTTTGCTTTCAAGCAGAAACAGTATAGTAGAAGGGCATGGTAGAAGAAATCTGCTCACACAGAAATCAGAGAGAAGAAGGGGAGGAGCCAGAGACAAGAATATACCCTGCCAGGTTAAGCTTCCAATGACCCTCTCTTCCAACTATGTCCCAGCTCTGCAGTTCCGTTCAGCTATAAATTCATAAGTACAGCACCCTATGGTCAAATGACCTTCCAAAAGCCCCACCTCTGAACACACGAGACGCTGAGGGAATACTTCAGAACTCCATAACATCCTCCTCACTGTACTCACACCCTAGCCATGGACAGTCCTGCATTGCTAAATAAACCCCTTAGAACTTTATGATGCAGAGGAAAGATTCAGGAGAGTAGGGGAACAGGCCTAAGAATTACATCTTATGGGGATATGGAGGGCATGGTCGAGGCAGGATGGAGTGAAGGAGATGAGGATGCAATTTCAGTGTGAGGGAAATGGATGGAAGAGAAAAGGAGGTATTAAAATGAGGTGTTATGATCTCCTGATCTCCCCTTGCCAAGTTCAAGAAAGACAAATAAATGCCTGAGATCTTTGGAAATTGCTTTTTAAAGCTGGACTCCATTTTTGAACCATAACAGTGTTCTGGGACCATCCCATGAAGACACAGAATTTTATAAAAGTTACATATTGAGGCATCACACTGTATCCATATAGGGGCCTTGAGGCTTGCGGTAACATTAAGGAGAGTCCAAAACAGCCACAGCAAACAGCTTTTATTCCTACTGTTCTTGTGTGTGCTGGCTAAAAGAAAGGTCTACAGCACTTATCACTTTTCCTGGGTTTTATTTCTCTAACAGAATATCCCTATGACTCCTAACTCTGACAGTTGTTAAAATTTCTTTCACAGTACAGAGAGTAGAAAATCATATAGCATTGGAAGTGATGGGGAAAATGATAATATCATGAGATAAATAAATGAATCTGATGCTGGCAAAAATGATAATATCTTCACTCAGCTTGAGTTGTACAGAAATGTCTAGGTTTATTTTAAAAGATGAATGGCTAAACTTGAAATAGTCTGTGTACCTAAAGAATGGTACTTGAAAATTTCATACCCTGTGTGAAATGAAAGCCATTAAATAGAACCAGTTGTATTAACTTAATCAGTGAGAATGTCACCCTATATACACTAAAATGGTGCTGCTAGCGTTAAATGCACATAGTCATGTACAATACCTAAAGTGCGCAATGGTACCTGCTGGGGATAAGAACTCAGTAGTAAACCCTGAGTCTCTATGAACAGTAAAAAGCTGAATGGTAACAAATTATTTCCTTGACATGGTGCAGGAGTATTCATTGCATGACACAATATAGCACATAGATAACAAGAATGTAGCATGCCTATTACCACCTTATCTTCAGCAACCCTGAGAGATAATCATAAATTGAATACAAACTTCTGCTGAATCAGGCATGAACCCAAAAATCTTTTGCAATGACAATAGCAACTGTCAACCTGGTTGACATGAGAGATGTCTAGATTAGTAAAGCACACTTATAGGTGGGACAAGAGGACATGACCTCAGGGCTGGGAGTTTGGTTCAGTGGCTTAAGTGCCTGCCTCACAGGTGAGAGGTTGTGAGTTCAATCCCTGGTACCGCAAAAAATAAATAAATAAAGAGGACATGACCTCATAAATTGTATCTGGTCCCTGACACTTCCTGTCTTGTTCTTCTCCTGTGCTCTGCTTCCTGGCTGCCTTTAGGTTAGAAATGTCCTGCCATGATATCTCTGCTTTGGAGCTACCTCACTATAGAATAAAACCTCCAAAACTGTGAGCCAAAATGAGCCCTTTTTCCATTAAGTTGTGTATGTCAAATATTCTGTCCCAGAAGCAAAAAAGCTGATTAATATATCTCCTTTTTAATTATTTTAAAGAGAAAGAAGAAAAAATTTTAAAAAAACAAGATGCAAAAAATAAAAAAAACATCAAAAGCAATATGAAAACAAGAAAAAAAACTATAACTATATAGGTTTTCAAAACCAGATGACAGGAATTTAACAATGGCTGTCACATTGCATATTGTTATCTTCAAAATAGTTGCTCAGGTTACCAGATACAGGAATAAAATAAAATGGTAAAATGGAACAAAACTTTGGATTTCAAAAACAAGACAGAAATCCTTGATGGTTGCTATAATACACATTGTTATCCCTCCAAACAGATGCTCAAACCACCAGCTTCAGATCTGCAAAGTCAATCAAACAATACAAGCATTGAGGTTTTTTTTTTTTACTTCAGTTGCTGTCATCTCAAGCTGACTTCCTCCAAATCTGGAGCAGTGTGGGGAGGGGTTGTTCTTCTTGTCTCCCAGCCTGCACACTGGTCAGCTCACAGGAAGGCGTGGTTTGCTTCTTGCTTCTCTCCCCATTTCCCATGGCGGCTGCTCCAGCTCAAGGGAAGGCATGGCTTTGTTTCTTGTTTCTGTACTCTTATTAGTCTGCTAGCCTTTCCCAGTGGATTAGAGCCAGCATACAAGATGAATCTGTCATTTCTACTTAATGGCATGAATAAGGCCAAAACATCAATTTGGGGATAGGTATTCAAAGATTCTATTCCAGACACAGGGTATTAGAGTTGATGGTGCAGAAACAAACTGACAGCAGAACTGGTCTTCTGCAAAGGACATTGTGTTACTTACTTTTCTCTCTTTGCTGGGACAAAATACCCAACATCCAAAGTCAAGTTATGAAAGGTTTATTTAGCTCACAGTTTGTGGAGTCCATAATATGCTGGCTCCAAGGCATGGCGGCATGACAGAGGGGCAACTGTTCATGGCAGCAGAAGACAGTAAAACAGCAAGAACAAAGAGTAAAGAGGAAGCCTCTTTTCCTCCCTTATACTGTAAGCAGGCTATCTGCCCTAGGGTGGGTCCTCTACACCCTAGGATGTAGAACTGCCGAGACACTTATTTAAGCTTCTAAACTCTCAAATTGACACAATGTATCAACAATTGCAGACATAGGACATGTCAAGGTGACAAATGGCAGAAAAATCATCCCTCACAATCCAAATCCCCACCCATTTCACCTCTTGATTGAAGGCACAAGATCACTTCCATTCAAATAAAGACATTTTCAGGAAAAAGCAGCCTTTTGAGCTATCATCTTTTTTAAACACCTTGACTTAAATTAGTTTTACAACAACACACCAGATACCAAAAACCCTAAAGGATTAAAGTTCATGCTGGATCTTGCTTAAAGAGAAAAATGATCAGGAATTAGTCAAAGAAGGTGGCAAGATATCAAGTGCAGAACATCACTTTCCATTCACAGCTCTCTGCATGTCAGTCTGGTAACAACATTCTCCTTTGTAAACTGGGCATCAGATGTGTGGGAGACAATTTGAATGCAGAACAGTTGATGCAACTTTGATTATATCAAGACTTATTTTCTTATGTTGATATAAATACAGAGCTGACTGTGGTATTTCCTTCTCTCTTCAATTGGTTCTAAGCATTGCAAATAAGGCTAGCTGAGGTACTGGTATATAATCTCTAAAGCCATCAGACAGTGTCTTGTTTCCTCCCATAGTGATCTCTGTAAAATATATAGGCACAGCGGGATGGCAGAGCTAGTGAGCTCCAGGAATGTGGACTGGGTATGAGCCTCAAGAAAGAGGCTATGAGTCCCCAGGGCATAAAGTTTACATATCAGAAACTGACACAGTAGCCTCCTAAGACAATTCAGTTGCTACCTTGCAAATTGATCCCTTTGCATATGTTTATCTCTGCATTTTGCAGAGGTGCCTTTTTTACTACCAGGCTAGCCAGTTCAAGTGACTCACATAGTTCCCACCATCCTCACTGTCACTCATCCTCGAGTCACTCCCTTTCTTCAAAAGATAATAAATTCTGGGAGAGGCCTAGGATCAAGGCCTTTGTCTGCATGTCCTCACGGAGATTGGACTCAGGACCCCTTGGCTGCCCTTAACTTTGAGTATGTCTCGGTGTCTTTACTCTCACTGTGGATTGCATTGGAGGTGGTAGATTGGAATTAACTTGCCAGGATTCCAATAACGTCTCAGTGGAATTATAAATATAACCTCTTGAATTGTGAAGAAGTACTTGGTTTAGCATACTCAGTATTTGGGATTACAATAAGATGTTCAAATGGAGAACAAAATCCCATCGTAAGTAGCTGAGGAAAATGTTTGATTCAGCCTTTTATGTTTAGTAAATGAAGTTAAAATTTAAGAAAATCAGTTTGTTTTACAGTATCTTACTTTTTAATTACATTATAATGGAAACAACCACATACTGAATGTGCCCTAAAAGTGTCCTGTGTTGAGAGGTAGTGCTTTTAGAAGGTGATGGATCATTGGAGCACTATATTCACTCACTAATGGATTAATCCACTAATGAGTTCATAGCTGAATGTGCAGTTAGGAGGTAGGGCCTTGCTAGAAGAGGTGGCTCCCTGGGGTGTAACCTGGAAGGATGAGTTCCTGTCCCTAGATCCTTACTTCTCTCTCTGTTTCCTTGCCACCATGAGGTGAACATCTTTCCTTTGCCATGTCCTCCCGCCATGCTATTTCTGTCTTGTAGCCATTTGACGAAAAACTCAGTCTTGAGCCAAAATAAACTTCTCCTCCTTTAAATTACAGGTACTGAGTATTTTGTCTCAGTAATGGAGAAGTGACTTAATGCAGAAAATTGGTACCAAGAGTGGGTTCATTGCTGTGATCATACCTGATGATGTGGCTCATAAACCTTTAAAGCTGGTTTGCCAAAGGAGTTTGGAAAGATTTGCTGAAGTGAAGTAGAGAAGCCCCACAGTGACGATGAGAGAATCTTATCAGAGCTCAAAAGACCAGAATGCTCATTGGATTGTAGACAGTCAAGGTGAAGCTCATGAGATTTTAAATGGGAAGGAGGGCTATTGGAAACTGGACTAAAAACTATGCATACTTTATTCTGAAAAATAATTTGTCTATGTTTGGTCTATACCCTAAGACTTTGGATGAGAACAAGTTTAAATGTGGCAGATTAGTTGATCTGTCAAAGGAAATTTCAAGGCAAACCAATGTTCAGGCTGTGGTATGGATACTGTTGGTTATCTTTAGCCATATTTACAGTGAGAATTAGGCACAAATAGTGATCCAAAAGGTATCAAAAGTTTTCACTCTCGCTAGAACAGAATTACTTTCAAAGTTGGACCCATGGAGAGAGTGGTCGCTGAAAAGAGTGGTTGCAGTGAAAAGGAGCTTTGCGTAAAAAAATAGGAAAGATAGCTTTAAAGAATCTCAGAAATTGACCAGACCTCACACTTTCACATGCTCTAGGGTGTAAAAGAGTTAACTCCTTTGAAAGACTGCTTTGATAAGAGAGGCCAGGATGGCCCGCTCATTCAGGCTACCTAAAGAAGAGTTTCCCCAAGTTCAGCCATCCAACTCAAAGGACAATACAGGCATGGCCCAAAGGGGATAGGGAACTCCTTGGTGCTAGTTCTTTAGTAAATGCAGAATGCAAGAGTTGTGAGGTCATGGAGCTTCTATCTAGATGTCCAAGGAAGACCTGGGAGGCCAGGCAACATGCTCCTGAGAAGGTAATGCATGAGGCCATGATCATGAAAGTGAAGGAATTGTGGAGATCCTGGGAAATCGGAGATGCCAGGAATATGAAATATCCACTGAGGAAAACCACATGCAGTAAATGAAGCCAGTCAAAAACAGAAAGCATGTGGGCTGTAACGAGCTAGTCCTTATGCGTGGGGCTCCTCAAGTCCTTTGGAGCTCACTTCTCACCACAACCTACAACAGGTGCTACATGTGGAGCTACAGAATTTCATATTTGCTCTGCTGGGTTTTAGTCTTGCTTTGGTCTGATTCTTCTCCCTGTTCCTCCCTTTTGGAATGGGATTGTTTGCCTTGTGCCATTGTATATTGGGAAGTAATTGACATTCTTTTATTTTTACAGGTGCTCACATACAAGAGTTTGCCTTGAGTCACAGAGGAAACTTTGGACTTATGCTTTTCAGCAATGCTGGAACTATGAAGACTTTGAGACTCTTAGAGATGGACTAAATGGATTTTGCATGAGATGGAAGTAAGCCTTTTGGGGCTACATGCACTATGTTATGGCTTAGATATAAAATGTCTTCCAAAAGTCTCTATGTTCAGAGGTGGGGCTTTCAGAAGATGATTGGATCATTGTTTTATGAGTTCATGGCTGAATGTGCTGTTAGAAAGTGAGGTCTAGGGGCAGGGATATAGCTCAGTGGCACAGCGCCTGCCTGGCAAACACAAGGTCCTGAGTTCATTTTCTGGTTCCAAAGGAAAAAAGAAAAAGAAAGTGGGACCTTGCTCACTGAGGGCATGACCTAGAAGGATGAATTCTTATCCCTAGCTCCTCCCTTTTCTCTCCACTTCCTGGTTGCCAGGCATTAAGCCGTTTTTCTCCTCTATGTCTCTTCACCATGCCATTTCTGCCTTGGAGCTGAATGTTAGATATTTTGTCTCAGTGACAAGAAGTTAACTAATACAATCAATATTCATTCGCATTCAAATAATTTGCTTTGAAGACTAACATGACACAATCCTTTCTGGCTTTTTCTTCTTCACTTAACTTCTCTGACTTTCCTAAACCTCATTTGTGATTGCTTTGAGCAATAGTTTAACACGTTTTCTTCAACTTGGTGAAATCCTGAAATGTTCGTGGATAATTTCACTTCACAACCTATTTGTGTTGAATTTGCATTTATTTTATCTGATGTTACAACATCCATCAGTGAGACTAACTAGGAAAAAAATATGTTGACCGGTGAAGAGAGGCAGGTATTAGCCTTAAGCAAAGGAATACTTGACACAAGGGGCAAGTACTACAAATTGATGAGTGTGTATTTTCATGTGATGATACATTTTGCTTCTCTATTAAACCATGTAATTGCTGTGACTGAGATAATGAACCTTTAGATATTGAGGATGCCTATATTATACAACCCTTCTCCTTGGGCCACAACTGACAGCATGGGAGATTGACACAGACCTAACCAAAACAATCATTTTACCTTTTCCGGGAATTTGGGATTAAGGCACAGTTACATGTATACAATAGTAATCTCTGGTCCTGGTCCTTGGGCATGTTAGATACATGCTGTACCCCAGAGCTACACCTCAGCCTTATCTCTGAACTGTTTTGATTATACACTTCATCAGTAAAAAATGTTTCATTGAACACTTAAATGTATGTTCTATATATAAATTATATTTTAAACTATGTAACATAATTTTTAAACTTTTTTGAAAAATCAAATGATGAATAAAAATACTTTGAACATTTTACTTTATAACTAAAATAAAAACTTTTAATCCTCTATAACAAAACTATGAATATGATATCTTATTTTTTATTTATTCATTGTTTTTAAAAATTGTATTAAATTCTGGGACAAAAAAGTTCATGTTCAATACTGTGTCAACTTACCCAATAGTTGTTTTTAATGCCTGCTTAGATTAAAACCTAATTCATAATGACAAATAGGCTCATCCCTGGAATCACTTAAAATAGGGGAGAGAAGTGAGGAGACTCACAGTAGGGTAGGAAGTACTACAATTGTGGATTGGAGCAAAAGTAGATGCATACAATCTGTTCTGTTATTTCTATCTGATTTTTACTTGAATATTGATGTGTGTTTTAAACAACAGAAACTTATTTCCTTACAATATAAGAAGTTAGAAGTACAAGATCTAGGTGTCAGTACTTTTGGTTTTGTTCTGAGGTTTCTCTCCTTGACCTTTAGATGTCCATCTTCTCTCTACTTACACTGTCTTCTTCCTCCTCTTGTCAATCCTAAGATTGTCTTCTTTATTTTTTCCCTAGAATCATCTCTTTGTAAGCACACAAGTCATATATTTTTACCATAATTACTTCTTCAAAAACCCTATCTCCAATATTTTGAAGCCCTAGAGATTAGGACTTGGTCCTATGAATTTTAAGGTACAATCAAAAGGAAAGTAACCCTGATTTCCAACTTGTAGAGGACTTGCCAAGGCTGGCTGGTCATAAGCGTGTTTCCTGAAGAAATTTCCACTAGGTTTCATGTTTTTCCCCTCCACAGAATAGGTGGAGGATTGCTGGTATGAAATATCTTTTTCCAAGTCTCATTGCTTTAGCTTTTAAAATATTAATCTTTTGCTTTAAATTCAAAAGTTTTCCACTAATAGATCACTGTCATCTTTAAAGCAAATATTTCAAATACAGATTTAAAGAAATTATATCCTGCCTACAAACTACTCATTATCAAAAGCCTCATCAAAAAGATGCTGAACTTGTAATTTTAAAAAATCCACAGTAAAAATCTCAGAGCAAGCTTCTTCCTCTTCCCAGTCTAGTATCATGTCGCCCTTTCCACACCCTCACCAACCCCATAAATTCAATTTTTAGAGATAAATCTATATGTAAATCAAAATACACCTGCTTGTAATTTCAATCAATAAAGCAACAAGCATTTCAATCAATAAAGCAACAAGCTTCCTATGTGCCAGGTGGCTTTTTTAAGTGTTTGGAGGTACAAAAGAACCACATGGAATCTCTCTGGATTCATTTAAAACCTATTTTGTTACACTGAAAATGTATCAAAAGTTCTAAAGAAAAGAAAGAGACAAAGACTCTTCAGGAACCTTTCTCCTTTGAAGCTTATGTGAAATACTACAGAAGTTTTTGAAACTCACTCTTCAAGGGGAAAAGACAAAAGAAATTTGACCTGATGTTTCAAAGGCAGATTATAACAGCCAATATAAGGCATTTTCCAGAACAAGCAGTGCTCTGTGCTTATGAGGTATTAATTGAGAAAATAAAAGTCTAGCTGGCTAACACTGTACATTCCAGGGCAAAACTGCGATCCTGGTGGGCAGGTAAAACTATAAAGCCAGGTGCGGCTACCATGTGTTTCTGGAAGGTAGTTCTAAGTCTCTGTTCATCAAGAAGAGAGAAAGAAGGGAGGAAGAGAAAAGAAGGCTTTGCTGTTTTGTCCATGAACAGAAATAATATATGTTAAAGGATGAGCTTCTCAAAGACTCATGAGCAGAAATGGAGGCAAGAAAGAGAACTTGTTTTGGGAAGAAACTCATAAGGATCGAAACCACTACCATAATTTCCAAACTCAAAGATCAGGATACTATAGCCTAAAGACTCTGATGCAAATAAAACATTCAGAGTCACAGATCCAAGATTACTAAGTAGATCATTATAGTGAAAGTGTATTGGATATCTTTATTTTGCTTAAAGATAAGTGACTGGTATAAATGGATTTCAGGCATCATTCCCTTTACACAATTACAATACATACATACTTCAATTACCATGGCTTACTTAAACAAAATACCAGCCATCCCGTTATGATTAAGACAAGAATGTCCCCCAAAGTCCTCCTGCCTTCCATAAGTGGGGCTTTGGGAAAGTGACTGATTTGCTGTTAGTAATCAGATTCTGATGAAGAGGTTGGTCACTTGGGGGAATGACCTAGAAGGGGCTATCTCTCTCCTTGGCTCTCGTTTTACTCTCTGCTTCCTGACTGCCGTGATGTGAACAGCTTTCCTCTGCTATGCCCCTCTGTCATGTTATTTCTGTCATTTCTAACCAACATTGGACTCTAATCATTTCCTAAAATAAGCCTCTTCTTCAAGTGGCAGGTATTGGGTATTTTGTTCCAGCAATAAGGAAAATGACTAAGACACAACATTAAAACAGTCCAAACTGCAGTTACCACCTTATGCTAACTGTGAGTAATCACATAGAGTACAGACTATGCTGCTGAACTTCAGTCCACAAATGTAACTAACAAATGGGCCTCATGATCAGCAGCCAATCATATCATTTCTTTTCAAGTGTGTTGGTGATTGGTCACTGTGAATTTGTTGTTCACCTTTCAGACACAGACAATAAAACACAGAGTTGTGTCTTGCCTCCTTGTCCCCACCAATAAACCCATGCACAGTAGTGTCCCTTTTACCCAGGGGTGCACTTTCCACAGTTTTAGTTATCCACTGTCAACCATGGCCCAAAAATATTAAATAAGAAAATCCAAAAATAAACAACTCATAAGTTTTAAATAAAGTTTATTGTAGCATATTACTAAAATTGTTTTTTATTTATTATTAATATCTATTATGCTTACTTTATAAATTAAAATTCATCACAGGTATATATGTGTAGGAAAAATTACAGTATAGTCATGTGCTACCTAATGCTATTTCAGTCAAAAATGAACCATGTATAATTATAACCCATAAGATAATAATGGATCTGAAAAATTCCTATTGCCTAGTGAAAATATTGCTTAGCAAGATGCAATAGAAAGGGAAACTGCAAGAGGAAAAGATAGAAATTCAAAATAAAAGGCCCAGCCGGCTGGTGATTTAGCTCAGTGGCACAAGCACCTGCCTGGCAAGCGCGAGATTGTCATTTGGATCCCCAGTACCAAAAAAAAAAAAAAGGCCTAGCTGAAGCTTCTGCAGACCTTAATAATCTCCTTTAAAGAAGTTGGAACATGAGGGCTGTAGATGTAGCTCAAG